>JAGDQP010000763.1:0-18495 GCA_022664845.1 Lepisma saccharinum
GTAGCTCCGCTGTCCTTTCCCCTCCGAGTTTCGACATCTCTCAGAATTATGATGACTTTAGGTCACATGCACTAGCACGGTTTACAAATGAAGAATAAATAAAATCTAACTTTCTAATCAAGTGTTAATGGTCCCGGACTAAGAAGTCATGGAGGTTCGAGTACTGTTACTCTTTATTCTGACTGATGTTCCCCATGACTTTGGTCAGTTTCACCAGGCGAGTCTCGATATTATTTCTAGACTAAGGATCACTACACTCTAAAGAACGGTCTTTGAAATTGAGAATAAATGTTCTTATCTGTGCACCGAGATATAATTTTCTTAAGAAATGAAATATCAACATTCCTATTTATATTAAATTGAGAACATGCCAGTTTGGAAATGAACTCACTCGGTTTTATTTCCAAACTAGCATATTCTCAATTTAAAACAAATAAAAGTGTTAATATCTTGGTGCATTGATAAGAAATTTACTCAATTTTAAGAAAACTTTTTTTTTTTTATCGGGCACCTTCCTCCTTAATGGCCCAGGAAATGCTCGTCAAAGTACGCCATGCCTTCGATATGTGCCGGGCTTAAGTCCATAGATTTTTTAAAAAAAAGTAAATAAATTTTAAAATCTTTAAAGGAAAGGAAATACAGGCTGTTATGATTTCTGTTCTACCCCAAATTACGGAAATTCACTAAGAGCAGAACGATGCTATTTAGTCCGTCAGTACATTCTAACAAACATACTTTCAAAACTATCCGTATTATTATTACAAACCATCATTTTTCTTCAAGCTACTGCACTGTATTTTAGGCTTCAGTAGCAAGTCCTGTGATGCTTTATATCCAGGGACGTACGCAGAGGAAGGTGGAGGTCCTGACCCCTCCCAAGAATCAATTTTTGCAAAATTATATGTATTTTACACGAATTTCACACCAAGGATCCCATCAAAGTCGCTGGACCTCCCGAAACCAACTTTTTGGTGCGAATCTACGTATATCACCTCTCTGCTCGTTTGTTGACAACTTTTAACTCAGTGCTAGGAAAGCGTTTGATGTCGTTGGAAAGGTCTTGGTGAGACAATATTAAACCCACATACATCATATACATTGCAGGGGCGGTTCCGGAGATAGAGCGGGTAATTTATAACTTAAGAACTACTACAGCAAGGAATGTGGTTGAGGTGTCTTTGGAAAGGTCTCAAACGGAACATTGATCATATAAATAGGATGCTCGCTGCTGAAGCCTAGTGGTACCATATACGCACAGTCTCCCGACTGGGCTAGCCTCACTTCTTTGATGAATGCTTCTGTTTCGAAAGAAAATCACTAAATCTCTTTAGGAATATTCCTGTTTCGAAAAAAAATACTAAAAAGTAAATAAAAATAGAAAATTAAGTAACTTTCAAACATTGCAATAAAAATGCGAACTAATGAACGCAATATTTAGGAAAATAAACATAACAGCCTCACGAAAGTCATCGCAAAATAAGTACAGCTTAACAAAATAATCTGCTTTAGCATCGCTGCAGTTTCAGTTAAGGTTGTTATATTATATTCATTAAAAATGTTTTTCTTGAACGTTAATTTTATTTTTTTTAAATTTTAGTCTTTTTTAGTTTTTTTTTCGATATCATCGTCCAAGCAACTTCTATCCTTGATGTCAATAAACGACTTCCACTACGAAGTACAAAATTTCATCTACAGATGGTAGCACCATGCAAGCTCAAACGGAAAACAGTTCCAAGGAGCATGTTAACAGGGTTGCAATACGTCTTGAATTTCCCAGTATATTACTTGAATAAATTTTGTATATTCAGCGTCTCAAAAATTTCCTTGGGCATATAAATGTCCTTGTTTTAAACACAAGCACTGAAACAATGGAAAATTATCTCTCGTTTTGGAAAGGATAAGCATTTCAATTTGAGCCACAATATGCTGACAATGAATTGAAATGGAATTTTGGTAACTTTGAATAACGCCGGATAGTGTAAGCGAGAGGATGTGGGAAGAATGTCGCTCAGAGCTAAATCTGAAAGTACAATCCCGGTAGGCCTATTAGCCTGGTGTGACTAGAAAAGAAATTTAAAAAACTCAGTCAATGTGGTTCTTCTCTGGATTACATCCCAGGAACCAAGCCGCCGTAGCTCAGTGGTAGAGCGTTGGCATAACTTCAAGGATATGGTGGGTTCGATCCCAGCGGCCGACCACCCTGACTGAGGTTTTTCCAGGATTTTTCCTGTCACACCAGGCAAATGTCTGGATGGCACCTCTAACATAGACCCTGACCTACATCTTCCCGAATCCTTTCCCCTCCCCTATCCCGGTCTGAGCCTTAGATGGCTAAAGGCCATAAATAAAAATTCAAATTCAGTTCCAACCCACGACCTTTCAAATGCAAAGGCAACGCCCTACGAACTGAACTGGAATACTATTTTTTTTAAAAATGTCAGAACATAGCCAAGGGTTTTTAATTGCAATTTTAACGTTCTATATTATTTCACTTCAAACCTTCAATATATATATTGAATCTGTTACCGTTATGAAAGAATATAATATAAGATGCAGCTATGACACCAAACATTAGGTTTAGTATAACGATTGAGAGGTGAGTTCGAGAAACGTAAACTTTCTTAAACTACCTTTTGCTGGACAATAAAATATTTTCAAGAAGCAATCCGCCCAAACCAAAACAAGTTACAGGAGTGTGTGGTAGTTTTGTAGTGTCAGAACTTAGTCAAACGAGGCCCGCCTTGACAAATTTAGAACTTATGAATAATGCGGTCGTTGCTATTAAGTGTGTCCAGAAAACAAGCAAGTATTTCAAGAAATTTGTCCTTCTGCAAAATGTACACTGTAAAAAATTTTCGTCCGGTTCCTTGGAAAAAGTCAGGCAACTGGGTGAATCATGAAACCTGATTAATAAAAATCATAAGTACTCCAGTTTCCAAAAATATTCATGAAAGTAGAAATTGTCTTTACTATTGTGCAAGTTCACAATCTGAATCTCAATAATATTCGCAATGTGAACCTGCATAGAGAACCTGCAATTTCTAAGTATTCTTTGCTTGAATATTTTTTTGGAAACTGAAAGGTTTCTGATTTTTGTTAGTTACGTTCCATTCAACCCAGTTACCTGACTTTTTCCAGAGAACTTGCCGAAAGTTTCTAACAGTATAACAGGGTGATCCACCGCTCACATGCGGATAAAAGTAAAAACTAAGAAGTAGTTTGTAGAACTGGAATATCACTGTGGTCGAGCATAATAGATTGTGGTAAGAAAAGTCAAACATCCTGAAGACAGCTATCAAACCATACATCGGTGGGAAGGTACTGCCAAAACCCCATCAGAAAAAATGAGCTCACGCATTGGAAAACTTAAAATCCGCATTAACAATATGGAAGCTGATTTGAAGACACATCGAAAGGAAGAGGATAGTGAGAAGAGTGACGGTACACCAAGTGAGATATGTCGATCTGGACCGTCGCGGTTTGATCACACACTAAGTACAGTGAAACAATAATGAAAATTCACTCGAAAACAAAGAGATCCGATTGAGACGAAACATTAATGAATATGCGGGAAGAAAGATGGAAAGGTCCCTGGTTCAGATTAAAAGGGAATCTTTTAGTTTAACGGAAAGCGGATATTCAAGGGGTATTCGACATGCTAGTACTCCGTCATTTTGCACCAGACCGTCTCGTCGTAAAAAGAGAAACAAGCGTCGAATGAGAAAAGTCAAGGAAATGCGTGAGGTGCGAAATCCACTAGAATCAAGTTACCAAAATAATGTCAAGAGGATAATGAAATCCAAAAAACCTTTGGAGGAGGATGAAACCAGTCAAAACGATGAAGCTGCGATAAACGATAAGACGGAAACAAAGGAATTGAAAATTAGGAGTCGAGGACAATAGACACTTAAAGTTTTGCCAACAAAGATCCGTACGAAGAAGTGTCTTCTCGATAATGTTAGAATTGTTTTCGGTCGAGGAAAACGAACTCCTTATGTGAACAAACGACAGAAGATGAACCGATATTTTGTAAATGATGTAAAAATTATGAACGTTGATAGCAGGAAGTATCGTAGTGGCTATGTTTATAGAACAACTGTAGCCCTGCTAGGTGAGTATTGTAAAGATAACATAGTGGTGAGAATACTAGAACCTATAAGTGGGTTGCAGCAGAGAAGAGTGTTCACCGATGAGTAATATACCTGGAGACTCACAACAAGCACCTACGAGTTATAAATTAACGTAGTCAAGAAGCGGAGGACGAAGAAAGTGCGAGAGCGATCAGCTAAAATTATGTCCAACCAGATTGTCGTAAAAGTATAGTTTGTGCAGACACGTTGAAGACGTTACTTTGTAATCTACCTGAGGCTGCTCCAACAAACGAAAGTAGGTAGACTCATCAGCATACCAGGACACAGAAGAAAGGGCTTATCACCACAAATGATATATTTTTATTTAATAATAAGAAGAAAAACCACTGCACACCAAATATATTTCAGAAATCACCACACACACTGATTACCCACAAAAAAACCTTCACTCTACACTCTTCCAAGGGCAACCATAACGGACGGCGCAGGACGCCATTAGCTGAACTTCAATTCTCAGTTTCTCATGAAGAATTTGACGCATACAGCTTCCGGAAATTTATATATTTTACTTCAGAAGAGGCTGCTATTTTATATTAGTAAATTTTTAAATATTGGACTGCGTTATAAATACTTTAAATATAAATTATGTAGGCAGCCTGATTTAACGCATTTTCCTGCGTCAACAGCCATGTTTTCCACTATTGACTGGCCTCAGCCAATCAAAGAAAAGGATCAAACCAGACGACCCGAAGCGAAATGGAGTGTGGCTTAGCCAACTGAATTCTTAACGTAATAAAACGTTATCAGATCTTTTTGTTTGTTTTTGAAGATTTTAAACGAAAGAAACTTTGTTAAAGAAATAAGGCAATAAAATATGCAAGGAAATATTAAGTAATTAAATGAAAAAGCAATAAAGATAAAATCCTGCCAACACAACAATGAAAGAGAAAAAATGAATGGCTAATCTCCATTCTCATCTGGATAAATAAAACTATTTGAAGAAAGCCGAAGTCGAAAAATATCGCCGACAAAGCAGAAAAAGAAGAAACAAAAAAAAAAGAAGAGGGTAAGATATGTTGCGACCAAGCGAAAATGGGTCGCTACATCCTGCGGCAAATTGTTAAGGTCACGTTGCTTATCAGAAAATCGTTTCAAGAGACTGGCAGGGAAGAATCTCAGGTATCAGAAATGATTACCAGCATTAAAGAAGAAGTTGACCATATGAGATTTCAAAGCTACAGGGACAAAGCCGAATCATCAATGGGGCTTTAGGATGGCAATGGGACAAGACAAATATATGAGAAATGGATGATAGGAAGTCGCGTACCTACACTCGAGAAGAGGATAAAGTCCATAGTGTTGGGACTGAAGTTATCAGATGTTCCGTCAATTGGTAGCTGCCTGATAATAAATACAATTCTTGTGCGGAGTGTCACACGACGTATAGGAAGAGGTCAAGAGCCAGATATCGGCGTAGCAAGGGGATGAAAGTGGGCCCGCTGGCCAAGACAATTACGCAACGATGTAGACCCGTCAGACAAGAAGATTAAGATATGGCACACCAGAATGTCAAAGACGAGCAGAAGAAAAGGGAATCCCTACGTTGAGGAGATGTAGAAGCAATACTAGACATTTAAGAATGAAGAAGGATTTCTCAGTTTTTGTCCCAAGAAGTGACCCATTGATCTCGTTGGTGAATCAGAGTAAAATTAGTCTATCAAAGTCTATAAGTATGTATGTTCTCGCCAACTTAATCCCTGATGGGAGTCGCCTTAGATAATTATCATAGCATCGGCATGATTTCAATGGAAGAAAATTTATATATACAAATAAATTGTGGAATTATGTTGGAAGCTGCTGTATAACAGTGTTCGTACTGTTTAAATTCAATCTTATTCCGTAGTAACCATCATAGGTGCTCGGCAAGTTTAATTTCTTTATGGATGTTTACAGTTAAGCTCATCTAGATCATTAATCGTCACCAGAAGTGTTAATTGTTCAAGTCACTTTTACAGACTGTATTGTATTATGAATACAGGGCAGGAAACTTGAAGTGAACTTTTCGTACCTGGTTTGCAAAAAAAAATTGTAAACATTTTTTTTTAATATATATAACGAGAGTACTAAACGCAGCTCAGTGATTGATTCTGTGACAAGGGATAAGGACACGAAGAGTTCTCAAACTACAAAAGTTCCAATGTGCGAGGAACCTAATCAAAGTTATTCAAACAATTATTAGAAAAAGAGAAAGACTACTTAAATAGAGTAAGGAAGATGAAGTCAGTCGCTTGAGTATTAAAAGTTAAGAAACTGCAAAACTTATTTTTTATAGCTGAACAAGAGTGTGACAAAAGTCGTGACAAAGCAACTGAAAAAAGGTAAACGCTATTGTGTGCCTAGTGTAAACTAATACTGTGAGATTATATAAACGACTAAAAGCTTATTTCTCAAAAGCAGGGGAAACCGAAGAATGTATTCTTCACCAATTAGATGATGTTATTTGCAAAGTGGAAAATAAAGATGGAGGACTGAAGAAACAGTGCAAAAGTGAGAGTCAATTACTAAAAACCAGTCAACAATTGAATACACCTTTATCGAGGAGAAGAGAACTTTTATTGTATATTTTTATGTATATCCATTTCGAGTTAACTTACAATTATTATTAACTTTTCGTGATATTTATGTAAAATAATCATGTCTTATATACGAATCAACTATCTATCAATGGCTAGGATTTTTTTAGGGGGCCCACCTTTCCACCCTGCCTCTCTGCGTTCTTTGCACAGGTTAGGTCGTGCACTTGCAAGGGCGTGCAGCGCGCACTACTTAGTGCTTCCTAGCCTGGGGCAGGTTTGTCCCTGGAGATTGTTGGATTGCCGGAGTTCCGACATTCCAACGATTTCCTATGTTCCGTCTGTCTGAGACAGGTGGTGTTGCGGGACGGTCTTTCTGATCCGGCGTCCGGGGTGTTCTCCTGGTCTTTGTTCCTAAGTTTGGAACTTTTGCTGGGAGGAAAGTCCCTATTCACATATATGCTTTATTTCATACGAATTACATATATTACATAAAAGACAAACACAAGACAACACAGGACAAAACAAACGTTAAACTGGAGTTAGGCTTCTTCTTTTCTTCACGCCTTCTACTGCCCTGTAACGATATAAAGAAAAAGGAAAGGTATTTTTTGTCTCTTCTTTTTTTTTGTTGCATCTCAGTTTGTCACAGGGTCGCTAGTATTTCACTGGAAAGTCCAGCTTGGCTATTTCTGTTCCTCCTTCTTTCTTCATACACTTAGATATATGCATGTCTATTCTTCTCCATTCACACTCACACACACTCTTGGGACTATTCACTAAGCTCCTGTGGGGTGCGGCTTCCGCAGCCCACATAAACATTAGTTCTGTTTTCATGCATAATTCCTCATTCTACCCTATTTCACTTCATCCTGGTCCCTCCACCATTTCATTCACACTCTCACACTAATTGAGTGTCTTTCGCAGGATTTCCGTACAAAGCACTCTGCTACTGGATTCCAGCAGCTCTCAAGTAGGCTTATATATTGCTCGAGTTTGTTGTGTTTTCGACTTTGTTGTACTGTTTTAACGCGCAAGACGTTATATTTTGTCTATGTCTATTGTTCATGATCTTTTATTCGCGCTACGCGGTTATCGCGGTCGCGGTTCGAGTGCCACGGTTGTGAATCTCGGCTGTTGCGGCTTATAGCTGTCCCAAAGAAGCTCACTGGTTGTAGTTCTGGGTGTTTTTACATACGTCCCTCTCACGGTCTCCCAGCCCCGGCCACAAATTATCTTCTGTGGTACTCTGAAACTTTGTTTGCCGTTTTCCGGAGGACCACCACAAGTTTTGGAGTTCTCAGAACTGTATAAATATTCGTATCCTCCAGGATAGCTCTCTGTTCATTAACCAGTTCGTCTGTTTCCTCACACCTTAATACTGTGTGCTCCGGGGTCGAGACCACACCACACACTCAACACATATTATCCTCTACAAGCTGGAGATCCCGTAGCTTCTGTCTGTATGGGCCATGACCGGTTATGAAATGCATTAGACCGCCTTCTATTTCGAGTTGCAGTCCGACTCTCTCCGCCACGTCCGGGAAAAAGCTGAAGACTCTTCTCGCTTTTGTTGTTGTCTCCCATTCGTCTTGCCACTCTCTGATTAAGATTTCTTGTATTTCTTTCCTGTCTCCTGCTGTTTGGTGTAGAATTGTTCTGACTTAGTTTTCGTTGTTTTTCTTTAACCAGTACGCGGCTCCTAATCTCTTAATTTGTAGGTGGATCGGTATTGCCGCTGTCGCAATCTGAAGCGCCTCCACTGATGTTGTCCGTTAGCCGTAGCAGTAGTTGTCGTTGCGATCTGTCAATAATTTGTTTCTGTCTGATGTGGTCAATTCAGTGACACCATGCACTGGCGGCGTAACCCACTACTGAGCGTATTATGACGTTGTGGAACGTTCTTATTATTTTTAGTGGTATACGATACTCTTTTGTTGCAATGTTTACTATTTTGTGTGCTACTTTGTTTGCTTTGTTTTTTTACTTCAGTTAAATGTTTTCTGAAATTTAGCTTTTCGTCCAATATTACGCCTAAATATTTAAATTCCTTAACTCTTTTGACTGATGTATTATTGATTTTGATTGTAGGTCCTCTGTTATAGTCTAGTTTACCTTTAAAGATCACATATTTTGTTTTTTTCTGCTGAAATTGACATCTTATTGTTATTGCACCACGCCGTCATATAGTTTATAAGGTTATTTGCCTTATTTTGTAGGTCATTTCGGCTGTTGCCTTTAATCACAACCGCCAGATCATCTGCGTATCCCACTGCTCTTTCCACATTTTCCAACTCATCCAGCATCTGCAGGCATGGCTGGAATACTATATCCCAGACAACCGGACCGAGCACAGAGCCCTGCGGACAACCCTTTGTTGGTGTCTTCTGCACAACGCCATCGGCCGTTTCAATTTGATTCTTTCTGTCTTTGAAATAGTCTTTCATAACTTTCCATATTGCAGGATGTATATTTAGATTTTTTAGTACTTTTAGCACCGAGGCCCACAATATGTTATCAAAGGCCCCCGCTATGTCGAAGAATATTGTTAAACATATTTACAGTTATCATTCTTGAGATTATTTATGCTACCGCAAACCTCTCCTCTGTCGATTTGCCACGACGGAATCCATACCGTAATCTGCACTCTTCAAGGTTAACTCCTTTTACATTTATTCTTGTTATCAATATTTTTTCAAAGATTTTGCTAATTACGTTTAGCAGACAGATTGGTCTGTAGGACTTTGGGCTAGTTTTTGGTTTATGTTCTTATTTTAACAATACAACGAGATTTGCAGTTTTCCATGCTTTTGGGAATTTTCCCTGCTTCAGACATTTGTTGAATAGTCTCGACATGTACGGAGACCAGTATTCTGGTATCGCTTTATAAATCTCGTTCCTAATTTGGTCCGGGCCCGGAGCTTTATGTGGTTTTAAGGTCTTTATCGCAGCTGCTACTTCTTCATTGGTTATCCATGGCATCTCTTGGTTGTTATTTTCATCAGGGGTGTGTATTGCCTCTTGTCTTATTCTTTTATTTTCTCCATTATCGTCTTCTACTTGGTCATCCGGAAATAGTTTTGTGACTAATAGTTCCATTGTTTCACGCCAGTTTTTTGTATATGTGTCATCTTCTTTCTTTAGTGTATGCAATATCCCTTTATTTTTTATTTTTTGCATTACGATCTTGTAAGGCATACCCCAGATATCCTTACATAGGTTTTGATCCACAAACTTAGCCCAAGTTTTCTTTTTGGTTTTGTATATTTCTTTCTCGAATTTTTGCCATATTTGTCTATAGTTGTTAAGACTTATTCTTCTCAGTTCGTGGTCTCCAGCCGCTCGGTAGCTTTTCCTGCTTGCTTTCATTTTTCTCTTTAATCTATCCAAACTCCGAGTCCAAAGCAATTTGGGGTTGTTGTTATTTCCTGGTGTCGGTGCCGTTTTCATTACTGCTTCAATAGTTTTTTTTATCTCTTTTGCCAAGTCCTCTAGATCAGCATTTTCTTCGATTTGTGGTAGTTTTAATTTCTCTATTAATTTTTTGAAGTTTAGTTTTTTTACGTTATAGTTAATTTTGTTTGGTTTTTAGTTAAATTGTTTCTCCCCTTTGTTCGCTAGGTATATATTGAAGGCAATGACGCTGTGCTGGCTAGTGGTAACATCTTCCATTAATTTCCATCCATTTATATATGTGTTCAGGTTGCCCCTTGTCAAAGTCACATCTATGTTACTTGCCGTCCCAGCCCTTCCCTGAAAAGTTGGCGGTTAGTCTGCCTTGTTTTGGACAACTAGTTGATATGGAATTATTATATTCTCGTATTTTTCTCGTTTTTCGTCCGTTTCAGGGCAGTGCCAAAGCGATGATTTAGCGTTTATGTCTCCCAAAATCATTACATTTTCCCTATAAAACCCCTCCAAGATTCGTTCAAGTTTATGTACAATGATATCAGCTGGCATAGAGAATTGGCTGTATATATTTACAAGTGTTATCTTGTCATCTCCCAGCCCCATGCGCAGCGCCTGGATCCACCTGCAAGTGTTTTTTGAATCTACTAGTACATCTATTTTCTTGTTAAAGATAATCACAGCCACCATTGGATTTGGATCTTCTGGTACTAGTATTCTGTCATCTGTTCTCATTCCCGTCATTTTGCCCTTATTGGTATAAGGTTCTTGGACACACGCTACATCCACTTGCTCCTTGTCACAGTACAGCCTAAGTTCGTGTGTGGTTAGCTTGGATCTGTCTAGATTGACTTGGATAAATTTGAACATTTTATGGATTTCTCAAGTGGATATAGCATGCTGGAAATTTGAGTGTCCGTTCGAAAATAACTCGTCCATATGCCATCATAAATTGACGGTATACATTGTTAAGTTGAAAGCACTCATCTCTTCTTTGAAAGAATCCGATCACCAGCTTCCATAGTTCTTGCGGATCTGAGGTAATTCCGTTTGCTCGCCGATGAATCCTGTCCACCTCGTCAATCATAGGGAAGGTGATACTTTTCCCATTGCTATGGATATTCCTAACAATGGTTCTTAGTGCTGCTACAAGCATTTGGGGTTCCTCTAGTCTTGAAAGTATGTAGGCCTTATTTAGATTATCATAAAGTATGTTAGGGTTATTCCCATCCTCCGGTTTGTCTTCTTCAGCTGATCCTTCATCAGTTCTTTCGCAGTTGTTCTCTTTTGTGGTTTCTAGTTCTATGTTGTTTTCTTTTGGAGTTTCCTTATTTTTCTTTCTTTTGTGAAATCTAGGTATCCAGGATTTCCATCCTCTCCTCTTTTTCTTCAGATGATTTTTATCGTGGCAATTTCCAACGTCTCTATTCTCAAGCTCTTTGTCTTGTTTTTCTTTCGCCATGAGGTCTTTCTCCTCCTCCTTCTCCGATTCGGAGTTCGTCCAGTCATTCTCACTTTCATCTCTGATTGTGTTCCAAATTCTTTTTATGTCTTCAAACAGTTTCTTATCTTGCACCACCATCTCGAAGCTTAAGTTCTTAATATTTTTCTCCCATTTTTTAAGTATAAATAATACCTCCTTGGGGTCTTTTCTCCATAGACCCATATCTACTGCCGGGATCGTAATTTTTACTCTTTCTTCTTCGTTTATCCCTGCCATTAAGTTCATGGTTGTCTCAAGGTCTTCTAGGAATGTCTCTCTTGATGACTTAATATTCATAAATTTGCTGTTGTATCTATTTTTTGACAAATAGATATTGAGTTCTTTATCGTTTTATTTTGTAATGTTATACTGTTCCAATTTTTCGATTTCATATGCGCAATGTGTGAGAGCCACAAGATGTGCAAAACCTCTCTGGAAAGTTGTCAAGTCCGGGTTTATATAGTGCATTACTATTTGATCTTCATGCTGCATATCGACGTATCCATTCTTGATTATGAGGAAGTTGTCTATTTTGGTTGATGTTCCTTCGTTTATCAGTTTTTAGTATCTCCAACATCTTGGTTTTATTGAATTATATTAGTCTGTTCCTACTCCTTCCTATTCTGCATGGGAAGTTCTTTCATTTTGTGGATTTTGTTCCTGATCATGGGTCGAATTTTGACTATTGTCCATAATCGAACTTATGTATTACTCTTTGTAAAGCCAGTTTATATTGAGGGCATTCCTGTTGGTTTTTGGCTCCACACAGCCTCTTCCTCAGCCTACATGGTTCCCTTGCCTTTACAGTAGACTTTTTGTTCCTTGTCTTTACAGTCGGTTTTCTTGTGGCTTTCTCCCTACAACTTCCACAACATGTGTCATTCCTGCAGTGTGCAGCGAGATTGCCGTAATCGTGGCAATTTAGGCAAGTAGTTACTACCAGGAAGTCCTTCACATTTGTGGCCTCGTACCCTATGTATACTCTAGGGTTTCGCAATATATGTTCTCTTACCTGTCTGGGTGTCTCGAAGACCAGGTGGTATCTGTCCTGGTTCTTCGGGCCAGTCTTAAATCGTGGCTTAATAAGTTGTTTCTGCTCGTCAGTCAATTCGTATAAGTTTCTTTCTATAAGTTCTTCTATCACATCCTTTTCTTTTAACTCTGATGGGATATTATAGGCTATCATCAATGGGTTCCGCTTAGTGCTTCTATTTGTTAGGTCAAATTGTTGTTTCATTCCCTGGTGCTGTCTTATTTTCTCCTCATCTGCTGGTGTCACCATTTGTAAAATTAGTGCTGACTTTGCTTGTATAATTTGGAAATTTATGCGATCCTGCCTATTTATTGTTCTGGTTAGTCTCATTCTTGTGTCTTTTATGCTTTCGCATTATTTCGGTTTGATGGTAAGTGTTGGTCTTGTGTTCCTTTTGTTTGTTTCTATTAGTTTTGTTTTTTCTGGTACTTTAGCCGCATCTTTTTTTTAGTATTTGGGCAAAGCTAACTGTTGGCGTTTGTGTAGCACTTTGATCTCTTTGTGCTTTTAGACTTCCGTTTTCTTTGTACACGTTTTTAATCTCCTCCTCCATTTTAGCTATTTTGTTTTCCAATTTCTGCTTATTATCTTCTAGTTGTCTGTTTCGGAATTCCAGTTCTTTGACAATCAGACTTCCTTGGACTGCTTCATCTCTCAGTCTGCCATTCGTAGTTTCTTCTTTCTGGAGTTCTGCTTTCCTTTCTTCTAGCTTCGTTGTCATTTGCGCAAGTTTTATTTCGCATTGTCTTAGTCTGTCATTTTTTCTTTGCAATTTGGCCTGGTTTCTTTCCAATTCCATTAATCTTCCCTCCATAAATGCTATCTTTATTTTAAGTTCTTCCATGTCTTTTTCCTCTTTTTTTCTTTTTGTTTCTTCCTCTTCCATATCTGGTTCTCGTTTTCTTTTTGTTTTTTCATCCTGAGCCACCGGTGTTCCTGGCCTTGAGGTATGTCCTTCCTCTTCGTCCCGGATAGTGGGCCCTTTTCTTATACTTCTGAGCGATGTGGGTGTTGCATCTCTCTCCTTATTCTTCTGTATCTTTTTCCAGTCGGCGTATACTCTTTGTTTGATCTTTGTTTTCCCGGATTTATTTATTTCCTCTTGATCTTCTCTTGCAATTTAATCTGGAACGGGTTTTTCGCTTGGTCTCGCGGGTCTCCTTTTTCTAAGAGCCATTCATTCTCTAGTCTTTCAAGGCCCGAACGCGTAAAATCCACTAGGTCGCACTTTTTCGCCATGTTCGATTACGCTACGAATAATCACTAAGACACAGTACAGTCAAGCTGTCTTTACACTTACAGGAAATAAATCACCGCACCCCCGGAACCACAGCCCAGGGACCGCAGCACCCGGTCGGGCACCGACCTCAGGGAGGGGGACCAACTTGGGAAATAAGAAAGGAGGAGAGAAAAGGGGAAATGGAGTAAAAGGGGGAGAGGTAAAAATTTAGGGTAAAAGGGAGATGGTGACCCCGCAAAAATTTGGGGGTCAGTAGCCCCCTGGCCGAGGCCAGCGCCCTTCCAAAACGCTACACACCCATCACCAATGGTCCCGAGGATACAGATCACCTAGCCCTGCATGTTCACTATTGGCACCAACACGTAAGAATTTTCAGTGTACTGAGGGACCAGGACTTAGAAAGAAAGATTCTTGCCTAGCGACAGATTGTCTGTTGAAGGTCACCGGATATTGTCGGTCAGTTACTTCAATGATGTAGAAGTTTTCTGATCGACGTGAATAGCGTCGTTTTTAAGCCCATAAAGTTAGCATAGAAATCTTTTGGACCCAACTACTCCTCCAAAAAGAATTGGCGAAGTCTATATCCTCAGGTGTTATGGCTTTTAGGTTTATAATCAAGTTTTTGTACTCACTTTTTATCTCCTCCTCGTTCCTAACATCAAAAGGACACACGAAAACGGAGCACTTTCACACACGTCCTACCCGTATCAAAGCACTAACTAAAATTTTCCAATGACTAGGATTGTAAAATCATGTCCAACCATGACGATATTGAATAATAGTTCTCGTACTTAGTATATCATACGTCCAGGGTGTCCCCTGTCGAGCGCCATTTGTAACATTGTGATCCATTGCTCACATGCGGATAAATTAAAAACTACGAGGAAGTATGTTTGCAGAATTGGAATATCACTGGGGTCGAACGCAATAGATGTCTCCCGCGCATCAACTTTGTCAGTGTATGGTTTCATTTGCAATTGTTTGTAAAATATATTACCATACATGTAATTTAATGTTAATGAACATTCTTTTTAGCTACAAAAGAAAGACAAGAATGCTACTTACGTATGTAATGGTTTCTGAGTAGTTGAAACTACATATTTGTAGAAAGTTGAATGATGTATTTTAATAGCCCGAGCAGGCATGTACCAAGAAATCAGGAGAACATTAAACATACCTTTCGTACATTGAAAAGGTGGCGTTTATTAATCATTTATTTTCCCTTTCAGGTACATGCAATTTATGTGGTAGTCGAATATATTTTCCGGGCATTCCCATCCAGTAGAAATTGCAATAATACTCCGAAATCTGCCTTATGGCTGTTTTAGGACTAAATCGGTGTTTCCATCGGAAGTAATTATCTCTTTCGTGAGGATTCCATTCGCAGTTGCAAGCCTGCTTGGAAGCAAAAAAGACATAGGTTCGTTTCCTGTGGTGGTTATATTAACCTGTTGATGTCTAGGATAATTCGTAAATACGGCGATAGGTCGCGGTTTATCAAAAGAACCAGGATAGATAAAATAAGGTTACTTTCTTATGTGTTCCTTGAAAAGTAAAAGACTGGCCAATCATGAACAATTATACATATCGACCATGACCAGAACAGTTACAAATGGTGCCCGGGACAGTAGAGGACCCTACCGACTGTTACAACTGTGTACAGAGGAACTTGGTGAAAACATTTTTCACCGAATCAAGATAATTTGCTCATCTTGAGATTAATGAAAGTTCTGATATTTGTGACACAGCACACATTTTAATATTAATTTGTGTAGTTCGTCATAACTTTACAATTCAAGAAGAATAAAGAAGTTCCTGTAGTTTGAAATTTGAATTTTATTTTTGGTGTTGTCATCTATGACTTAGGCCGGGATATGCTAGTGGAAAGGATGAGGGAAGCAGTCGACCTGAGCCTACGTTCAAAGTATTATACTGTCATTTACCTGGTGTAACAGGTAAGGAGGAGGAAAACCTCCTTCAGAATGGCCGCCCACTGAACGCTAGTACGATCTCCCGAATGCGAAGTCAGTGCTATATTACTAATCAACTTAGCTACAGCTGTTCGATTGCGTAGTTTGAAATGTTCGACTACAAGTGAATAACTTTTTACAGAAGTACACAAAGTTACAACTTTAGGTTTAGGATGGAACAAACTAATTTAATTAGTATTACAACAGATATATTTAGAAATATGAACATACGAAGACATGTGTTGTTTCAAGGATATGTAAGCAAATTTCGAAGAATGCTGAAAAGCCTCAAGTGATTTTTTGCTGCATCAGTTATTAAGAGACGTTTGCAGGAAAACTTAGTTACTTCAAGAAGTAATGGAAATTGTGTCCACAGCAAACTATATCAGGAGTCATGAACTCACTTAAAGATTTCTTGAAAGATATCGAAGCAGACTGTAAGGATGTTGTGCAGTGACGGTGTAAGGTGGATAGCGAGGGCCCCACTTGCCGAAGGGGCCCTGCAGGTCGCCGAAACAAATCAATAATCGCTTGTTAAGATTAATCACTGGAGCTCATCGATGGTGATCGGTGACGTAATAGCTATGTCGTAGCTGTAACCTCTTACTGGGGCACTTGACTGTTATGGCTGGTAAGCATGATTCTCCACCATCTGAATAACCATTCTCATCTACACTGATAAAATTATTGGTGTTTATTACCACCACAAAAGGAGTAATAAAACACCTATCTACTTCTACACCAACTCCAGTGTTGAGTAACACCATCCGGGGAGTCCGGAACAATTTAACACGACTAATGGTGTTGCTCAACACCGGTAACGGTGTTTGTCAACACCAGAAACAGTGTTTGTTAACACCAGAAACAGTGTTTCGGACACCCCGGATGGTGTTACCCCAACACTGGAATTGATGTAGAGGTGTTATATTACTCCTTTTGGGGTTGCAATAAACACCAATATTTTTTTATCAGTGTATAAGTTACGGCGAGTGCGTGAGAAGATATCTGTCTTGGCAAGTGGGGTTCAAAGTTTTCCCGCGGGGTGCGGAAAGAAGGAAAACAAGGTATTCCGGTCAACAGTGCACTCACGATTGTGGTCGCGAACGGGTCTCAATCAAGTTCACTTGCCCCGGGCCCCAAATTGCCTTACGCCACCACTGACGTTGTGTACTACATTCCTTAGTGACGTGGTTAATTAGAAAGGTTTTGGAAACATTTTTCCATTATGAAGTTGACGCGTTCATGACAAAGAAGAGAAATCTTGTTTTGCAATTATCTGATCAGGAATGGATTATCAAACTTAGCTTTCTTTCTTAAATAGCAATGTATTAAGATGTATTGTTTTGAAATTCAGACAAGGTGGGATAGTCGGATTTTTTTTCCTACTTTTTTACTGTGTCCTAGCCGGGATTAGAACCCGGGTCGCCCGATTCGTAGTCAGACGCGCTCTGAGGTGCTCTCAGTCTCAAATCAAACTGAAATTAGAATTAGAATTTAGTTTTAGGGCCTTTGGGCAACTTTGGCTCAGGTCGGATGGATGATGATGTACAGAATTGATGAAATGAAGAAAGTGGGAGGAAACAGAAGAACCCGGAGAAAGCCCACGCACACCGTGTTACAAAGCTCACATGGCATGAGCAGGGATCGACCCTACGACCCTAGCATCAGAGGTGAGCGCTCTACCAATTGAGCCACCGCGGCCCTCAAATCAAATTGAGTAACAGAGTGTCCTTAGTACTCCTGAGAACCTTGGAAGGTAAAAGCGGTCAAGCGTGGGAGTGACCACCCCACCTCAGTTCATGCCGTTGGTTGAGAAAATATAGAGCTCTACCTCCACACACCCCATGCGCCGTTCATGGTGAGTGAGCATCACATCACACAGGGGATAGCTTTCTACTTTTTTACTGTAGGAAAATAGCTCATGAGAGATTAACACTGTACAAGTTTGAGCCTTAGGAAAAGTTTCCCCTGTCCAGGATGAGCCCCTAGAGTCAAAGGTTACAGACTCCTTTTATCGTGAAAATATGAACTAGACATACAGTATTTCAGAATGCTATAGCTTTGTAAAGCAACATACCCCACGTTTGTGTTTACATATACTGATATTAATGATGATGCTAGTACATTTTAGTGGGGCATTGTTGGTTTTTATTGTTGCGTGGCAACAAAAAATGTACTGAAAGGTTTGGAAAAAATATTATTGTACCTTATTGTAGCTGGAGATGTCTACAGATGTTAGGAAAAGAGAAAACAGTGGGGCCTTTTTTAATTTCCAAGAAAAATAAATCATGACATTCTGTACTTCTTTAGTTTGAGGTCAGCCTATCATAAATCGTCCAGTTTGGTTGCTCGACCCGTTTCAAATATATTTCTTATGAAATAATAGTTCTTCTTTTATTTTTACCCCAATTGATTAATTAATAGCGACCATTTTAGCATTGTGGCAAATGTATTTCCAGACATTTAAGAAAATTGTAATATCTGTGGACTGGTTCACCATAGGATATTCAAACAAATATCATTGTTTCCTTCGACGTCTGCTAGATAATTTTTTTGACTCGTTATACAATTATGTCATGAGAAAGTAGACTAGAAATGTCAAGGAGTAAAAAATTTCGAAATTAAGTATGTATAATATATTCTTGGCGAGACGAAACATATATATATATATATATATATATATATATATATATATAT
>JAGDQP010000763.1:18595-64981 GCA_022664845.1 Lepisma saccharinum
ATATATTTATCAGACGTTACACTTAAGTAATGAAAAAGCTATGATAGAAATTTCTTGGGTCAAAGGGAGTTATAAATTTGCAAATTGGGGTGAATAATGCTCGTGCGCACTTCGGTAAATATTATATTACCACCAGTGTCAAAAAGGGGGGGGGGAAGTAAGGTAGATTATGGTTCTGAAATATCCTTGTAAAAAAAAACTTATTTTGAATATAGCACTTTCTATATAGCTGCTCTGCTGGCTATATAGCTGCTCAGTTGACAATACAGCTGCTCTATATATCTGCTCTCAGTTGACAATAGCGCTCTATATATGCTCTCACTCAGTTGACAATATAGCTAGGTCTTTCAAGGTGACAATAGCATACCACTTCGCTCCAATATCGTCCGAGAATGGTTCGAAGAGCATGTGGGGAAAGTCCAACGACTGAGCTTGCCACCCCAGAGCCCTGATATGAACCCCATTGAGCATATCTGGGAAGCCGTTGAAGTCAGGCTCCGTGCATTGGATCCTCCATCCACGAACAGGCCGCAATTGGTTTCCGCTCTGCAGACCGTGTGGTGTCAACTCCCTCCGCAAGTGTACCAGGGACTTGAAGACTAACTTCCACGAGCCCTATCGCTGCTCTTCGCAGGGCCAGAGGGGGCCCGATCAGATATTAGGTGACTATCCCATGAGTTTTGCTAATTTAGTGTACTTCCAAGATAAGAATCCGGGTCCCGGTTCTAATATTACGTGCCCGAACAGGATCCATGTGTTCATCCATATTATATTTATATACCAGTTCATAATAAAATAAACTTAATGTGTTCCTATTTTTTCTCGTCAGTCGCACTAGGCAAACATCTGATTGGTACATTAAACTTAAGCTCTGACCAATTTCTTGTTGCATCCTTTCCACTCCCTATCCCAGTCTGAGCCATAGATGCCTAACGCTAAAGGCCATAAATAATTCAAATTCTTAATACGGAGCCAACCTTGGTAGCCGTTCCGTCTGAAGCGTCAGGTTAGCAACTCCAGGGTTTCGGGTTCGAATCCAGACTGGGGCACGGATGTTTGTGGATTTTAGAAACTTACCAGCTCGAAACGGGCCGAAGTCATTAATTGCTACAATGACCTCCCCCCCAAAAGAAAAAGTTTACGAAAGGTATTTTTATCTTAATGTGGACCGCTAATGCCTTTTCCTCTCCAGGCATATAACTAAAATATTTTATATCTCACAATCCCGTTATCGTCCCAAATTACAATTTTTATGGCAGGTGTAGAGAGGTATGACTAACATACAAGAGTTCTTTAAAAAAATTCGAGATGTGTGATTTTGATATAATCATTTTTTATTTTTTTTAATTTTTGAAATTCAAACTTTTGTGCAATCTTCTCAAGTATGATATAAAATGAAAGCTTATTACAAGAGCTTTAAAACGAGCCCTCTCCGAGCTCTCTAGCACCAATCATTGCTGAGTTATAAGTAATTTTGTAAACTATAATCACGAAACATTTGACATTTGAACTTTCATAAAACAAAAAGAAGTGCGTCAAAAAATCTAAAAAAAAATGTATATATACTCAACGGATACTAGCAATAAACCAAAAATCACTGAAATCTGAGAGAGTGAGGTAGAAAGGGTGTATTGAATTGACCCTAAATCTCCTTTATCGAATTTTTACAGGCCTTCCAGTCTGTGTGATAATTGAAGGGGGGATTCCCAAGCACCTCTTAGACACTTTCCCAAACATCATTGCCTTTGTTGGGGGGAACTTGTTAATAGCTTGAAGAACGAAAGCAAATCACTCCGAAAATAAAATAAAATTGAAATAATCATAATATTCAAATTACTGGAATAGAGTCTGAACTCAGAAGGCAGTAAAACATTTTTATAGCAGTGACTTATCAGTATCGTCGGGCAGTAACATGTACAACATCTTAGAACAGCCAAGGCCATCAGATGTTTTACATTCCGACGTATTAGATTTCGTTGTTCATTACGTTGGAAATTAATTCAGTATGAACAATGGCTATTAGACAATTTGAAGTCATAAAGAGATAAACAGAGAGGTGGTATGATTGCACTGTAAGACTTTCAACTACCCAGTTAAATTTAAAAGGGCAAGGAATAGTTCTTCCATCAATGGACGTGTTGCATGTCGAAGTTTGTACAAAAAAATATTTTAACAAACAATAGATTATTTATATGGAAGATTTCATGTCGAAGAACGAGATTTTTTTAAAACGTTCTTTCTGTGTAAGTTATCAATCATGGCCAGCTGATGCTATGAGAAAATGGTGAGCAGCGTGTGTTTTTATCGATTATTTCAAAACTGATTCACAGCCAATTTTATACTTCCTGAATCACAAGATCAACAGAAATTCATCAGTTAGAGGTATTGTGAATTTCCACGGCACTAAGCGAACAGGGATTCATTCTTACGACTTTATAGATGACTAGTGTTAGGATGTACTAAGTATTAAAACATCATCTGACGTATTATTCATTAACGTCGTCAATGGTCTTCCGTGAGATAACACAACGCAACATCTTTTCGGTCTTGAAAGCTTTTTTTTTTTTCACAAAATAGAAATTTTGCTGTTAATTTCAGAAATGCTATGAGATTTGTTCTATTACGTAAGGTTTTGGTACAAAATTTATTTACAACTTCATTTCGTTACAAGATTTATTAGTTTTAAGAATTTAATATTTCTACGATAAGCTAAATCGCAATAGTTATTTAGTAAAGTAGCTGATATTAAACTACTTTTTAATGACGATTTTAAACATGACTTTAGATTATTGTTATGACATGAGCTTATTGAAAAGTGGGAGTTGTAATTTTTGAAAATGCATAGAATTAACATTATTTCATGCTTCATTTTCGTATGTGGTGAATAAACAAAGTCAATAATGCCAAACAAACCGACGAAATACACTACTTTATGAATGAATAAAATCAGTAGAATTAGGCTTGTCCACAGATCTTCACACTTGTGTGTCAAAGAAATGTCTAATAAATAGAATATAGTCTCCGAACATACATTTTGTGATATTAAAAACTAATGAGTTGTATTTTTTATATTTAAATTTAAGTTTTTAATATCACAACTCTAAATACACATGTTTCATCTTTACATTTTCCTTGAACATGGAACGCAATAATTACATTTTAGCTGGTTGTCTGGTATGTTCTTATATTTTGTTGAAGTATTTCTTGTTCTTCGTTGATGTCACCCAGATCTTGTTAAAAGAACTTAATGTTTTTGGGAGACTGGCGCTTGTATTGTAACTGCGACTTTTTAAAATATCTTAACCATGTTTTCTACATTTTTATGTGGTGAGAACATTTTTGTTTTCTAGAAAGGTTTGAACAACAGATCTTTAGTTAGTTACATATATTCCAATTTATCAATTGGGTTCACGAATTTTGAAATCCTTATGTTTTCAAAACTTTGCGGATTTGAATGCGATTTAAGAGGACTTAGTAATCAACCCCCCTTTTAAAATATATTTAAGACTGACAGACAAATGAGAGCAATAATGGTATTTTGGAAAACAGCCTAGAAAATACTTAAGAATATCTATCAAATTAATTAATCTATAGTTTGAATATATTTGCTATTGAAGAGAAATGTGAAAGCCTGGGCAATGTAATCTTACTTTATATCTTGGGTAAAAGAACAATCTTCAAACTCGGATTGAAATCATTTCAAAGATGTTAATAAATATTATTAGGTTTTCAAAATTTCACTATTGCTCTGGATTTATTTGATATTGTTAAAAATTATAAACAGGAAGTGTGAATGGAGAGGCGTAAATCATTATTTTAGAAGAACGCATACATTATGATTGGGTTATTCGTATTTTCTGTTTAGTTATATATATTTTCTAAGAGTTATGTTCAGAACCATCAATGTTCAGGAAAAAAGAGTGAGTTCAAAAAAAAAAAGTTACATGATTATACAATAACATTTGTCATTCGTGTGTTTAATTTTGATGTTGTTATGAAGTTTGTTTAATGGGTACATATTGCTGTATTTGTGATTTCATAAATTAAAATGAATATGGCAAGAAAGGTAGAAGTGTAGGGGCAAAATCCCAAGTAGTCCCTGATTAAATGCATGCATTGAAAAATATATAAATATACAATAAATGTATGAAAATGGAATAGCAGAGGGTATAGGACCATTATGGAACACAGTGATTACAAGAAGTCTCACTCAGTATATAGACACTAACTCCCTATCCCCCATCAAAGTGCTTCCATTTCCACACTGCTTCCAGTGCATGACTTTTTGTAAGTCTCTTACCCCCTTTCCGAATTGGCACTTTATGCTCCGTTACGTACCCTTGCTCCGTCGGATGCACCGTCAATGGTTATCCGAATTCCCAATTCGACGGAGCATTGAAGTGAACGAAGCAACGGAGGACCAGATGATCACTTGACCCTCCGTTCGGTTGCGCGCTGCTGCTATGTTGAAAAGAAAAAAGTGCGGGTTATTGCATGCCAAAATTCCTTCTTCACTTGGGAGTTGGGACAAATGTGTAGAATTGATCACATGTTGCAAGTTTAAAATGAACGACCGTGCCGAAGTATTTGAATGTAAGTATTTTAATAGTTTAAGATTTGATTTCACATTATGTTATCGATATTGTACCATGTTTTGAGTAATATATTTTCATGATCATTGAATAAGTTTAACTTCGCAATGTGAAAATATTGTTGGTTGGATTTCCCCAGTGGGCTTCCATGTAGATAATAATAGATGAGAGGGTAACATATGAGTAATTTATTTATATCTTACTTTTATACATAAAAATCTTACTTTTATACATGAAACTACTTGTTTATAATTTTTCATACACTCAGCTGGTGCACTCTGAACATACACATTAAAAAAAACAATTACAAGTAACAAAACGTTTTGTACGTCAATGAAAAATAAAATAGAATCAAAAGCACCCTACACTCTGCCTCTGAACAGCGACTTCATATCTTTAGCGTTTGGTTGAAAAAGTGGAAACGCAAAAATATGTATATATTTTCCACGTTTAAGATTTTATCGTTAATTTTTCGCAAAATGTGTACATTTTTTCATTTTATCGCTAGTACGGGTGAATTCCGCTTACATTCGCGGAAATTATCTTCACATTTTCGTCACTTATGATGTGAAATATAGATATGAAATAGTATATATTGTATAGTTTATATTTCGCACTTATCGTTAATGCGACAAAAGTTCGGCCCTAGCTATAATTTTTCTTCTGTTGTTATTTAATATATGCCGAATACCTACAAATATGGGAATTCCACACCTACATCTATCTTCATCCATGTTGCTTTTTGCCTTATTCACTTAGCTTCAAACCACCTTGACTTCGAATTGCCCAATACTCACTCACATTACGCGTGGAGGTTTTTCAGCTGTTTCCAGACTTGAGTGACATCTGTGGTTAAAATTTAAAACACTTATTTAATTCTGATAAGTGTGCATAACGGTAGTGAACGGGACATAGCATAACGGAACGGAATGGAGGACCATGGAATTCGGAAAGGGGGTATGACTATTAGACATTTGACATTATAGCCAACACCATACGTATTGTTAAAATTCCCTTGCCGCTTTTACTACAGCTGTATTTGAAGTAATAATGAAGTGAAGGAAGAAATTATTCTTAGTTTGTTGCATGTTCAATATCCTGATCGAGAAGCAACCCTCAAAACACCAAAACTCAGTAAGCAAGCAAGTGTTGCAGGTCCGATTTCCAAACTGAAATATAATCAAAATGTCCGGCTTTTAAACAATTTGGAGTTGACAACCCTAAAGCTGGACGATTTATGATGGGCCGACCGCAAAGCAAAAATGTACAGTACGTCATGATTTTGTTTTCTTGAAAAGTAAAAGAGACCCCACTGTTCTCTCTTTCCACACCTTGTCTGAATTTTCAAAATAATAGTTCTTAAATTAATACTGAAACGAGGTTAATCTAAAATTGCAGAGTGAAGGTAAAAAAATGTGTGTTCGAAATGTTTTCTGATATCAAAGCCTTTGAAATCAAACTAAAGTAAGCACCTTTCAAAAGGTAATTTCACTCGCTTTCTGTTTCTCAAACAATCTATTGGAAATGGAATCCCCACTACTCCGAACAGGAAGAAATTGGAAATATCATTCGCACAGTTCTTTGAAGGATTTCAGAACGAGTTTTCTCTCACGATTTTCTAAATATTGAATTTCAATTTATTTTATGGCCTTTAGGCATCTCAGGCTCAGGCCCTACCGATTTTCTATTTTCGTAACTATACAAAACAAAATTCAATTATTTCAGAACCGTTTTATTAATGACATACGTAAGGTTCCTAGTTGTATGGACATCGAGTTAACCGATTTGCAAAATAATGACGTTTTGAAGGAGAGTTTTAACAAAAGAAATTTAATTTAGTTTTACAGCATTCTCCTGGAAACATTCCCAGTATTAAAATCCTCTGCTTTCAAATGGGTTGTACCCAATTTTCATCCATAAATTGCCAAAAGAATTAATATTGCTCTTTGCTTACTCATGATACATTGATACTTTCTTACGAATTTCTATTTCCAAATTTAAGTAAGATATTTCTAAATTGACTAAAGCTATCCAACCTCAGAAACCACGTAAAGGATAATTAAAGGTAAATAAAGGCAAGAATAATTTCGTAGATAAAGATAAAATTAATTGTATGGGCGGTAACAGCTCTATTGCTTACGCCCTTCCCGATGTGAATAATTTTGTCTTCCAATAGCAATACTAATTAAGATAGTTCTGTCTAACTGATATTTTATTGTAAATTTGCTTTTTGATACGAAGAATTTTAAAAGAAATATAGAGCGCAGTAATTATGAGGCATTTTGTACACCAACTACGTTGACAAAAGCAGTTTTTAATGTGAATGTAGTATGACATCCTTCTGTCATATGCTTTTGAAAAAAAAACGTAGAGAATTTTTATGCTCATGTACTTATGCAGCATTTCAGTAACTACTTCGCAATCCGCTAGAGGGTTGGATATCACTTGAATCCACTACTCAACTTGGATATATCCGATTCTAATGGATTAAATTATGATATTATGTGATAAAAAGTGGTAGAAATGTGTAAAAGAAAACGAGAGACCTTGTGTATGGACGGATAAGAAGAAAATGTTCAAGTAAGCAGGGAAACAACGATTGAAACTGAAAGTTATGGAACCGGTCGTATAGTATACCAGCAGGGTGGTGCATTGAGTTAGAGGAAACTACAGAGGAAAATGTGAAGAAATGTAAACCCTCTGAATTGAAGTATCCTACACATCTTTTGAACACTACAGGGGATGCTTCCTTAAGCAGCTGAAAAGCGCTTGGGAACTCGGCACAGCTCCAGCAAGAGTGCGTCTGGTTAGCTGTCGCACCAAACACTTGTATCTTTTGGTGGTTTTGTTGCATGCTAGCTACTTGTGGGAGCAGTGATGCTATGCGTACGTCGATCTACCGTCGGGAGCCGAGTGAGTAGATGATAGGAGGAAAATTCCCCGCGGATGTCGAACGCTGGCGTCTAGGAAAGTGTCCAGGTTTTACAAGTTAGTCTTGCCAAGGGAACACAGTAGCTGAGTCCGAGCCGTTTATCTGCCTTAGTAGGATAGAAAGCCAACATTTATAGTGAAACGTTGTTTGGTTCAAGTAGGATAGAAGTAAGTGTTTTTGCAATATTGAACTGATGTTAAAATTGTTGTCCTTACCGTAAACTATTTTATTAGTCAGCATATTAAATCAAGATAGTTTTGAAGTAAGGTTAATTCGAACATTTAATCTGCATTTTGTACACTGAATTATTTAACGTTATTAAGAGTAAAGAGATAAAAGTCGAATGTGTATTCAACTCTATACAGGACGCCGATTCCCGAACAGACGTTACGTTAGACAGAGTGCGAGCGCTGAACTTCAGTCGTTAACGACGCTTTGATTTCTATTCCTGACCGTTCGTTAACGTTTTTGTCGATAGCTTGCGAGCGTCTAACGTCTTCGTTTTGAGCGTGAAGTAGGAAGCGAGAGAGATGATGATTCGTTAACGAAAATAAAATATGGCCGCCAAGTACTAACCGATGCATGGAGAAGATCATAAATAAACATTAAAAGATATATATAATGAAATGCTCCAAAAGAGGACGAAGGATGAAGGAAATACAAGGGCCGTAAGTAATTGTTAATTACTATAATTTCTTTTTAATTTTCTGGATACTACTTGTAATATGACAGACCTGCTTAAAATTCACTTTCACTAGTGGCCCTTTCTTTAGTATGTATCGACAATCTCTTTTTTTTAAAAAAAAAAAAAACAAGACCGTTAGATATAACTACGCTTTTCTCAGTTTGGTAATTATCACTACCCTCTTTCGTAATTCTCTAAATTTGTTAATGACATGCGAAGTTTGTGTTGTGTGATTTCTAAAAAAGGTGTTTGGGACGAGCCTACTCCATTTGGAACTTTAGGATGAAAGACATTAGCATAACCACACGCGCCCCAAAATGAATTTATGTCCGTGTTCATAGAATAGAAATGTGATACGATTATATATTTTTTTATGCTCACATGATAATTGTTTACGTACATATTTCATATTATATAAACCTATACTCTTTTTACAAGAAATATGTCAGCTGTAGATTAGATAAGTTTTGTCAATAAACTCACATTCACCAGTACATTTTCTTAAGTAGTACATAAATATATTTTAAAAAAGTGTTAGTAAAGCACCCTTGTACTATGTGAGCATATAGTAGGCTATATTTGGGTATTGAGAATACTATAGGATCTCGAAAGTTTTATAACCCTTGTGTATACTATAGAAGACTTCTTTACAGTAATAGAGTAAATTTAATTTGCGCTTCGTTAAGGTTAGTTATACACTTTACAAAAGTACATTTGAACACACAGAATTCGGGAATTTTGCTTTATTCATTTGGACCAAATGAGTAGAGGACACAGTATTCTACACCCGTCACAAGTGAAAGTATCTTCTTGAGTTTGTCTCCTTGAATATTACTATCCAGAAAAGATGAAAGAAAATTATTAGTGTAATTAATGGTTAATTATAAACTTTTTTTTTAAGAAAATAAATACATTCTTATGGTACGCCTATTTATCAAGAATCACATGAGTTCGTTTATATCAAAACACAGTTTGCATTTCTACATACATTTACAGTTTGCATTATCACAGACACATCTTTCCACACAGCGACAGCCAATAATCCAAAAGTTGTTGGAAAAGCCATGTGTCATTATTAATTAATTAAATAGGAGGGGGGGTCTACGATTTTAGTTGTTAGATTCCAGCGGTCCATCATGCTAACTGAGCTTTTTCAAACATTTTTTCTCAACAACCCGTTTCCTTTAATTGCCTCCCTATCCCGGTCCTAGATGCCTAAAGACCACAAATAAAATTCAGCTCTTCCTTTAACACTCACACTATCTGATTGTTCTGAAAGCTGTTGCGTCTAAGGTAAAATTTACTTTATCTACCCCCAAAATATAGAATCTAAAGCAGAAATGTATTTTTTCCAACATGTGTAGAAGTGTTGAAACGCACAATATAACAGTTTCGAAAATAAAATTAAAATTTATTTTGTTATAGACCAGTCTAGTAACTTTGGACTTCGGCCCGTCACGATTCGCCTTAAGCTGTTAAAATCCACACCCATGCCCCTGCCGGGACCTTCGAGCCTATGGCCTACCGCCGCAGACCGATTTGCCAGCATAATATTTTCGAGTAATGTAGGTGTGAAATAAGAGTGAAAGAGCGGAAAGGCCAAGAGCCTATTTAGATGCATCCGCGTTCAGGACAAACACATGGTGTGAGTGTTGAAGGGAGAGCTAAAACCGGATCACGTTTGGTTAAAGATAATATGCACCGCTTATAATAAAATATATTGTCTAACTTGACTTATTCTAATCCGTCTTCGCTCGCTAGGTATACTGTCCTTGATTATCGTATCAAAATACTTGTCCTTCATAACATGAAGTGACGATATTAGTCCGTCTGCCGTCGTATGTAACTGGTGAATTCAAAAACATCTTAATTTTATTTTTGGTCTTCCATCTAAGGCTCGGGCCGAAACAGGGAAGAAAAGGAAGCGGGAAGGTGAGGGAAAACCTCAATCAGGACAGTCAGCCGCTGGAACTGAACAACTCAAAAACGTATTTAACGAATTAATAATGTCACATCGCTTTTCGTAACAATTATTGGCTGTCGCTGTGTGTGTGTGTAATTATGTGTCTGTGATAATTATTTACATGGAAATGTACGGTATAGAGCGTACATATGACGCACTAGCTGGCGTAGATAAAGTAAAATTTAACCGGAAAATACAACCTAAGTAGATACTTTTCTCCAATGCTTTCAGACTTACAACCACTGCCCGTGCAATTTAAACTGATTCCGCCAGACACCTCTGCGGGGGTGTCTCCCCCTAAATTCTCGGCAACACCCCCCATCTTTAAGATTTTAGCCGTCAAAAATCGATAAAAACCGTGCAAAACTCCACTTACACCCTTTCAATTTTGATTGTACACCCCGAAACTGAAAATCCTGGAGGAACTCCAGATTTTAGAAGTTTCGTCAATTTATGCCACAAGTTCTCTCCACCTTTCTTTCATATAGAAGGTGTTCCAGCAATCTAATATGGACTGTTTTTCGTAAATTCAATCATTTTTTTATTTTGTTCATCTGTAACTTTATAACCCGTTTGTTTGTTATTTTCTTTTCGAGTTCTGATGTCATTGCCTTCTACTTTGATTTCGCTGATCGATTATTTAATACGTTCAATCAATCGATAATTGAATCAGACCGGAATCTCACAATCTGATTGGCCGAAAAGTTATAGCCTCTACACAAGGTATAATGCAGGTCCGGCGCGCGTGTATTGGAAAGTTGGATTTCGCTCTGGACAGACGCTAGGAGGCGGGAGCGTACACTACCGAGACAGAGTTACCAATTCAGCAACTTTGTATCTAGGACTAGTTATTTTGAATACTTATTTAGGTGCCAAAGATTCTCTCTTTTGTGTTGTGTATAGGGATTTCGGTAACTTCTGTGCATGTTCTAGCAACAAACATTCCTGATTCTAGCATTAGTAAGATAGAGTTTTAACTACTTTTATAGTGCTGTTTAGCTTTTATCAAGTAATTATTGTTAGCAACACTGTATCAAGTATCGCCTCATAACATTCTCTTGTTTGATATAAGTAACTAAGTTGAGAAGCCGCCCGTTTTAAATTCTAGAAACATCTGCACAAATGAAACAGAACTATATTTGCAGCTTCTAGCAAATTAAAGTTAAATTTTACAAACGAAAGTTATTACTACAAAGGGGAAGTGTTAAAAGGTGGCTCGTACCGGTGTAAATGCAGCGTATGAAGCCGACGCAGATTTTCTACTTCAGGAAAATGTGGTTGAAATACATCAGAAATGAGTTTCATCACACAAACTATGTTATTCACACAGGAAATGTTTTACATTCTAGATGATTTGACATTCAGTCAAAAATAGATTAAAACTTAGATCTTGCCAAAAGTTAGCGTACCCGGAATTTTGAATAAAGCAGCAGGAGACAATTCATTTCTACCATAACCCAGTAGAAGCACAATTCTATAAGAAGCAACTTCTAAATGGATAATGAAAATATAATTATGGGATGAGGAACACCATTATCCTACTAATTATGGAACTTAGGAGCCAACGCTGGAGGAGAATAATTGAGTCCACTTGTAAAGCGATTGTACTTAGTAGTAAAGGTAAGCTCCACGCTTCACTATATTTTTAAAGTGCAAATTTTACTTTAGGAACTCCTAGGCACAAATATAGATAGCAAAATTTGACGTTTCCTTTTATCTACGAGCCACTCGTTTACGTGAACGTTAGTGATTGTAGCAACCACAGGTTATAACAATCCGTTTACCACAGTGAACGAGTTGGTAAGACCTTCGAATGGCAACATTTTCCACGGTTAATTTCAGGGTACCTGGTGGATGCTCTTTGGAAACTCCCCCGATCATAGTTTTTCTTTTACGGTACAACTGCGATTAGAACTGTTGCCACTGACATCTAGTAGCGTTGTTACGTAGTGCGTGCACTTCAACATTGCTATTTGTCAGCTACTAACATGATCCAGTCGATAACTGGCCCTTCCTTTGCTGGAAACACTGTTTATCCCAAGTAGGGGACATGTTTTTCTATGTTTTTATATTTCATAGCATATTTTCTAAACGTTCATATTAATTACTAACTTATGTTTTCTGAGAAAAACAACAACAAAGGTTTCTTGTAATTGTACACACATTAGGCCAAGCCTGAGAGGTGAGTTAATGCATAGACTAAATAATAATATAGACTTATACCGCTTATTTATTTTCGTTTGCGCTAAAATTATTATTAATTTGCTTAAGAGCACGTGATTTTGAACCCTGCCATTTGGTGTCTGCTAGCTACTACTGAAAAAAACAGCGAATGAAAGTAGTCGCGAGTCACCTAGCGGCAGGATTCAAAACCACGTACTCCTTATCGCAGACGAAAATAGGCAAGAGGGATTAATCTATATTTTAGTCTATGGTTAGAGTAAGGTTATACTGTTTTCGCATTATTATTACTACACATATTACTAGATAAAGGACTACCTAAATTGATTTCTTTTCGACGAGCCGAGTGAGAGTACAGAACAGAATCATCGTGTGATTATTTTTGCAGAGCATTCAGAGTTTGAGGTTGAAAACTACAATCAGTTGTACTGTAAAAAAGAAAATTTCCCCCCCCCCCCCCCGATTTTATATTGAACAGCCGCTTTCCTCGAAGTAGTGATTTTTGTCTCGATTTGTTTGGAATCGAATCTGAAATCCTGCTCCGAGGAAAGTGACAGCCCAAAATAACGGATCATAGTTTGTAAAGAGCGTAGATAATGCCCATATTCTGATTATTCATTCCATATATACAGACAAGAATTGTTTTCATCGCTTTATGCCTCCCAGAGTGACACGTTTCGTTCTTAACATAGGGTGACTGCACCATTAAATGAACATATTCCAGTGACTGAAAATTTCCAAATATTTTCGTTTCAAACAAGCTATTTGATGGCTGTTTTCCCTTCACTTAGTCCTTCAGTGTTGCAGCAACGTTTTAAGTGGCTGTTCAATCATTAGTTCATGAGGGGAACCTACTAACCATCTTGCCTTGTAAACACTGGTAGCCAGTGATGTAATGGAGGGTAAACGCAGGTATACGGCGTACACCCACCTCAATTATTTAGACGTCACCGTATACCCACATATATAAAATTTATAGAATACGCAGGTATAAGGGATAGTAAGCGGGAGGTTTCGTTACAATGAGTGAAGCGTATACTCACCTAAAAATTTAGCATTACATCCCTACTGGTAGCAGCATGAACGAGAAACAAGTGTCGAGCGACTAGGTCACCTGCACGAAGATGACTGCGGTGCGGTTGGACTAAAGTTGACCTACCCTAACTTTACCTAAATATCAAGGAAACTAACTTAATTTTATCTAACCTAACATTCTTCACACGAAATGTAGTCTTTCGAGATTAATGTAAAACTGTTCCCGAAATCATTATAATTTTAGGATGAAACTAACCTAACATTCTGCACCTCCTCCGTGCGGTAACTTAATATTTTGACATTAACGTGACCGGGAATAATATATAATTATTGAATGAAACTAGCCTATTCTAGGGGCCCACGGTGGCTCACCGATCCAGGTGGTCGTGCGGGTTGGGGCGGTAGTCTAGCGACTCCAGGATCGCGGGTTCGAATCCCGCCTCGGGGATGGATGTGATTTTAACTGTGTTGTCCATAAGTAGGTTAAGAAAGATAAACGAAAAATTAATGGTAACAATCGTATAAATAAACGCAATGTACTATAAAAGTTAAATAAACGAGATTTTAAAAAAAAATGGCTCAGTTGGTAGAGCGCTCACCTCTGGTGCTATGGGTCGTCGGATCGATCCCTGCTCATGCCATGTGGGCTTTGTGGTGGACAAACACCGTGTGCGTGGGTTTCCTCGGTGTGTCCCCGTTTCCTCCCACATTCTTCATTCCACCAATTCATCCCATTATCATCCATACGGCCTGAGTCATAGTTGCCTAAAGGTCTTAAAATAAATTCAATTCTTACCTAAGTTTATTAACTTAGAGCAAATTAACCTAACGTTCTTTACTGCGAACCAAATATTTTACACAGAAATCGCTGTTGTAAAAATGGTCAACTTTTGATGAACATCGTAATTCTATCCTTATATAATTCTATGTTCAAGTGCCATTGTAAACATGATGCATAAGAAAAGAATTATTGAATGGACATTAGATACTTCTCCCATTATCCGATCCTATGTTCAAATATCTGATCTCATCTAACCATACGTGACCTATATAAACAGTGTTAACATAAAGTTACTTGAAACAATTATTGGAACTAACTAATTTGCTTACAGTTAATCCTAGAATCATTGTGATGTAACGTAACCTAACGTAATGTTCTTTGAGAGTATGCAGTTAACTCCAGTTCGCATATGCCCGTACCTGTCACGGTTGTAGAACAACGGCCTGCCTGAGAATATTTACGATACTACTAATAGTAGGGAAATCTAATGTATTATAAATTAACATGAACTAACTTGTTATTTAGTCAGAAATCAAAGGTAAATACGAATGGTTTATTATTTCCCCAGTGGAAAACGATATGCAGACTAGCAATAGTGCATATCGTACTTATGTTGTATTTCTAATTATGTATAGAAATGTCTAATTATGTATATGTGTAGAAATACATGTGTTGTATTTCTAATTATGTATTCTTGACAAGGGTTAGGTGGTAGAGCAGCCTCCGGTTGAACCTCGCCCGCTCTAATAAAACCATTTTCAATTCAGTTCAATAAAGAACTGTCTCTAGTATCTTATCTACTTAGCCAGCAAATCAAAGTATAAACCGTAAATATTTTGAGTATCTAGAGTATTTTGTAGACTAGTTCTGTAATATTTGGAATTCGAAAATCCATTATCACGGGATTTACAGTAATGATAAATAATATACGTTACGATGATTAAATTATTTTCATTATTTCTTTCTTTTCATAGGTAGAAAAGCTTCAGAATAAATCTTGAGTTCACTTAACATTTCTGACCAGAAGAAATTTGCAAATAAGTAAATAAGGGTAAATTCTACCGTTATCAGCTAATACGTTTAGAAAAGATGCGAAGAGACTGAGACAGACACCAACACACTGAAGAATATTAAAGTTGGAGAAAATGTTATAAGGAAGATACTTTATGTGCAGTGTTTGGTATTATTAATGTTATAATATAAGATTTTTCACAGCTAAATCACACGAGGAAAGATATCAGAAGATGAAACCTCTAGGAAGAATTTAAAGTTTAAGTAATAAATTATTACCATGACTATTTACAACTCAAACGGAAGTTACAAATTGTTATTCAAGGTCTCTGACGTTTCTGTTATACTATTACAACGTTTTGCCTTTATTCCAGGTGTTAATCAGGATATGATTAAACCCATGCATTCTACATTGACACGCATTTCAACATAAAATAGATGATGTTTCCTGGATGAAACGTTCTAAATGTTCATTTAGATTACAATGTAAGATCCGATTAATTTAACATGTCTCATGATTCTGGCTAAGACGTAAAGAAACATTTTATTCGCTGATTATGCAGAAGTTATGGTTCTATAAATTGGATGTCTTTAGGAATGATGTATCATTATGTCTTTATGAATGAATCATTATGTCCACTGAATGATCACTCATTTAAAACATATAGTAAATATTTCATTTGTTTTTGAAGTGTTGAATAAGGAATAACAGACGATTTCAAAGATTTTTTTCATGAGCATAAAAATTCAATAAAATGATCCGCACAGATGAATTGTGTTGTACCGTACTTATTTCGATAGCTTTTTGCCTTGCATTATATATACACAAACTTTCCTAAAAGGTCATACATGTCATGAAACACTGAAAAGGTTGTAGATAAGAAAAACGTTGAATAAAATAGCAGAATGAACCGAAACCTTAGCAGTTCAATAGATTCTAACAGAGTACGTTGATCTTGTGCTGATGTAATAGATTGTTTTACATAAGTATAAGTTCTGATAATTGGCCCATCATCTTTTGCCATTGCTGGATTAACGAGTTCTCAATTATTAATCCATTTAGAGACAAGTATAGCGAAGTGAATTGAGATCGAGCAACTAACGCTTCCAGTTTGTTTTTCTCTCGATTTTTATAAAAAGAAACAAATTTTACCAATTTATTTTAAGCTCATGCTTGTCTAATGATGAAAATCTAGGACATAATGAGCTAAGTTTTATAGTGTAACCATTTTTATATGAGAAATTTGAAGAACATGAGGAAGTCGTTACCTCCCTATCATAACGAAATTTCTCATTATCAAAATGAGCGTTGTGGCTCTGCGGTAGCTGTCGCTTCTTTTTAATTGAGGCACCAGTTTTAATTGAGGTCTCAGACTGGAATTGGTAAGCCTGCTTCCTTAGGCACATGAGGCGAATATACAGATAGTGGTAGCTATATTCCCATTCTTTCTCCCGCTCATTGTGTTAAAGTTATGACCTGACGATGTATTCTTAAGTAATATGTTAACGTAACACGTATTACATTTCAATGGGAAGTTATTTTTTATCAATATAATAAAATATTTATATTATATGTTTCGTAGATCTGCAAATTTACTTGATTATTTGTGCACCACTATCAAAAATGAGATAAGTGCAGGTTTGTCGAAATGCTCCCCTACTTCACCTTGGATCTCACTAATCTTCGCTCAGAACTGACGAATCGTTAAAAGAATTTTAAGAGCTTTGAAATAGATAAACTCGTTAATCAACGATTAGTTAAAATCTTCACGAAGGTTTGTGAAACAACAGTTATGGCTCAATGCAAGTGAGTGTTCCCGCCTTTTTCGTTTTACGTCATTTATTCAAATTTCAATGCAGGTAAACAAGAAATGAACTCTAAAGGATCAAAGTTCGTTTCGTACTTCTATAATGGGTACAATTAGTTTTAAAGAAATGGTAGTAGTAACGTCAGCGTTGTGTGCAGAGACTTTTGGGACATCAATCTATCACGAAAATGTCTGCACACAATCCTGAAATTACTAGTAGCATTACCTTAAAACGAACTTTAATATTATTAAAGTACCAAACAAACTTTGGTCCGTGCAAGTTAATTTCTTGTTTTCCAGGACCGAAATTTGAATAATTGACGTAAAACGGAAAAGACGGGAAAACTCACTTGCATTGAACTTTTTTCGATCGGTCAACAATAAATTAAAAACGCCGATTAACGAATATCGTACTTCCCTTGTTTTCGTCACAGTTTGTCTGGACGCTAGATGGCAGGACGCTACAGATACGAGAAAAGGCGGCACAATACGTCACTATGGTACCTTCCTATCTATGTTTTTCTTTTATCTATGGTATAATGACTGAATATTTTAACCTAACGAGCACCAGCGCCAAGACGTGATGTGTCAGGAATATATTTTTTGTTAACCGCACGACCTCTTCCAACGATAGAGAGTCGTACGCGTGATCAAGCTAACGACTTTTCGGGAATCGGCCCCCAGGTGTCCTACGCTGTGGAACATTCACAACTGTTGACTCATCGATTTCAGTATCTCACATAGCAAGAATCGTCGTCAACTGCGGAAACATAAAATGTTAATACTTTTGGTGTTAGAACAATATATATTTTTTGGCCATCATATTCGCATAATCAGTGTTCGTAAATGTTTGACTTGTTTGCAGAACATATCGTGTGAAATTGAGAAGATTACGTTTCACAATATTCAAATATTACACAAATACTTATAATGCGTCAATTAAAAGTTTATGTTTACTTCGTTTAAAGCATACTATAACGAATATGCCTACACAGGAGGGAAACCTATTCACACAAGGGGAAGTAGCCGAATAGCATAAACAGGGGAGAAACCCTTTCACGCAGTAAGAATAAGTTTCAGCATTCGATATATGAGTATATTTAGCGTACACTGAGAAGAAACCCGTTCACGCAGTAAAAATAAGTTTTAGTGTTCGATATATAAATATATGCATGAAGACATTATCCGCCATCAAGTGTATTTCTTAAATAAAGTTGTTAAACTAAAACGCAAAAAAAAAAAAAACTTATTTATTTATTTGCGAATAAGTTCCAAATACAGGACATGTCGACTATTTTACACCGAAGCATTAGCAGAAATTAAAACAACAACAAAAATATAAACAACATATATACAACAACGTCAAGATAACAATATTTCCAAATACAATTTGTTTATCTGAACCCCAAAAGTGCTCTCAGAAGCAACAATATCAAATGTCTGTAGGAGGCAATTATATTTCGTAGTTATCCTATTTGTGAGTGACATTTGAACAAAACTTTTTCTAGGTTTGTGTACACAAAAGAGGGCTATAAGCTCTTTTCGGTTCCTAATGCAGGTGGTCAAACCGCGAAAAGTGTTGGCAAAGTTCCTTCTCTGAAACAACGGTTGAGCAGACATGTATGTGGTTGCGAGAGAGAGCTATCTGCATTGCGAAGAAATATTGTGGGTAAGTTATCAGGAGCTACAGATACAGTAAAAGAAACGACAGAATTTCATCAGGAGTCGATTTGATTGAAGACAAAGTGTCAGAACAGAATGCAAATAAGGAGGGTTATATGGATAGGAACGGAGTGAGAAGTGAATCTGTTTGAGAAGTACTTGTTGAAAAGATTAGACCTATCATCACCAGATGCACTTACAGTATCATGTCACATCTCAATATTATAATGCAAGAGCTTTTTGTTCTTCTATTGATCAGTGACCAGAAGAATTTAGGGTTTCTTGTAGTCTCTATTGTGAGATCATAGACCTCATAATCGATAGACTTAGCGCAGCCAGAAATGGGGAAGCATGCTAAGTCTATCTATTATGAGGCCTATGGTGAGATTTACTATATATTCACAGTATATTTTTCTTAGTATGAATTTACAGTATCATCTAATATTAGCGAACTTTGTGTACGTAATATCACTTGGAAAGTCTTTCCAGAATTTCCATGCACACTTCTTCTTCCTTAGGAAACGTTTATTTACACTGTCGAACCAAGGCCAAAGGATTTAAAAAGACAAATTATACTAACATAAAACACACTGGAAAGTAAAGAAAAATACCATTCTTTTTTAATTTCGATATTTTTTTGTAGGAGTTTGGAACCGAATTTATAACTAAAACAACTACTTGTAACGTGCTACACAAAATAGAATAGCGAGTTTTAATTGCCTGTTATAGTAATTAATTTGTCATCGACCTCATACATAAAATCGAAAATGACAAAGATTTTCAGGAGTATTTTTATTTTTACTTATAGTGAGTGCGTTTTAAAGTCGGAAGTTTATCTTCGTCATCCTGAAAAATATTTGCACATACTTTATCAATATGTATAGTATAATGCTGCTCTTCATCAACCCATGTTTAAGAACATTTGACAATTTCGAGGTTTATCGTCACAGAATTTCGAGTATGATCATAAAAAATGGTCATAAATTTAGTCAAGAAGTTAAACATCAACATAACCAGACAAAAGGTTCATCAACGTGGGCTAATGTGGACACTCTAGTTCTAGTAGTCTGTATTCACCATTACATGTGGATTACTGTTTAAACATATAACAAAGTGATACATTCTTTTGCCCCTGCACTTAATTTTAGTTGTATTTTGCGGACATTGCAGTGTTGACAACTATAGGCGAGGTGATGATGTAAGATGGTCCTAGTTATGAGAAAGTACTCGTTAATATGTGCTAAATACACACCAAGGTGTAAGACATCTTACACCGTGACTTACCACACACACAAAGAGGTACGGTGTGGAATCATATAACAAACTAATTGTCATTGTCATTGATTTTTAGCTATCTTGGACAAGACCGTATAGTCCTTTCCATTGCGATGAACGATTTTTATTATATATTTCTTATTATTCTACTCAGTATAATAATTTACAAATTTTCATTTTACATTTACATACAAACCAAAATGAACAAGCAATTTTGCCGGCAGGGGCATGGGTGTGGATTATAACAGCTAAAGGCGAATCGTGACAGGCCGAAGTCCAAAGTCACTAGACTGGCCCATATAAAAATAGAGTTTAAGAACAAACAATATAATTTTAATTAGATTTTATTTTTGCTTTTCTTCTGTTATGACCGGATTCTTATTCAATAGAACATCCATTGCACAAAACATTTGTTTCATCACTTCTGCTGTCATTTAATTGTATAAATTGGTATTACTGTTTTGTTTCTGTCATGTCCTTCAAAATGGCGACGTATAACTTCATTCTATATAATGAGTGAAACTCGTGATTTGTGCTGACATCTGTTGACTAAACTCGTCAACTTCAACACGTCATGTTGAAGCGTTTGCTGCCCTCTAACACGAATATACGTAACTTTGGGGTGAAATTTACTTCTGATAGTGGTGTTTCCTTTATATCCTGTTCTGAAATTGCGAAATGAACGGGCGTTTCGGCGTAAACTATCAAAGGGAATTTATATGCATTAAACTTGGATTTATATCAAAAACCGTGTATGAAAGTGTTTTGGTGGCTATTTACAGTGCCAAAAGTTGAAGTGAGTCGTGGGGAAAAACATTAACTAAGGTGTCGCAGAGTGTGTATAGAAACACATTTGACGTTATGGAAATTTACATAGTCTAGGCGACAATGCAATGTTTCTCAAGCTAAGACTCCATGTGCATTTCAAGCAGTTAGTGAGTGGAAATAGTTTACATCAAAATGGCATCCGGTGATAACATAGATGGAATTATAGAATTAGAAAGTTTGGAGGGCCCAAGTTTCATTAAGTATGCTGGAGATCATGGACTTGCAGATGAAAATGACGAGGAGAAAGGTAAGAAACTTGGATTGGATTATAATTTACATTGGTATTGTTAAAAGTAAAAAACTCTTCATTTAACTATTTTCTTGAATTTAGTCCTACTTCATGGTGGCGAAGGATTATAGAATAGTTCCTAGCGGTAAAAGTCAGTTCAGAGCTTAGCCAAACATTTTTTTTTTGTAGGTATTTAATACCTTGATTAGATGTTCTCTCGCATGCTGAATGTAAAATACACAGACATGAGGCTTTGTCGTGACGAGGTTGGCTTACTGATGTCGGCTATAGTGAAGATTACTTACTGCGACAAATTAAAACGGGGAGGGAGGATTGCTCAATAGTAACAATTTCATGTCCCTTGCACTCTTTCGGATAAAATTCCGTGGGGGGGGGGGGGGGAAACAAATAATTATAAGATTTTTAAACACGTTATTTTCTTTTGCAAATTTTCTTGGTGAGGTTAGGTTAAGCTGTTCCCCCCTCCCCCGATACGGATTTAAAACCTTTTTTCCTTCAGTTTCGGTATATTGCGTTAGTTTAGTTTGCCTCATGTATGCAGGGAGGAGTTTGAGACTACTGATGCATAGTTTCAGACAGGGTTTTGTACGTTAAGGAACGGCGTAACGGTGTTTCCTAATGCCATAGTGAGATTTTGCTGAAAGAAATCTGGCTGGCGTAAATATCGCTGTACCGGTGCGTATGCCGCCGCAAGAATCTAACCTGAGTTTTTATTTTCGCTCAAGAGTGCACTACATTTTAAATGTTACGAGAAAAGTTTTGGTAATGCTGCAGTTTAACGGGTCTGGTTTACTTTATCTATTCCAAAGAAAGTAAAATTTGCAGGAAAAATATGTTAAAAGTGTGTACCAGTGTTGAAACTCAAACTAGTTTTTTAGTCATGAAACGGTGTAATAAGGGTGAAAGATGTAGATATACGTGATATTATATGAGCTTTCTGCAGGGGTGGGGATTGGGAGTGACTGATAGTAATCTATAAAAAATGCGTACCGTATATAAAAATAACCGAACCAAACCCGAATTTTTGTTATATGTAGCGGAGTAGGTCCAAAACTAGGTAAATATTGGGAAATTTACAGGAGAGAAATGTTGAAGTAATAAATGAGTAATGGTTATTCATGCAATTTGGAGGAGGTATTTAATAAAAATACATCGTGTAAAACTGCCATAGTTAATATTGTTGAGACTAGTTCTGGACCTACTTTGCTATACAAAGGCTCTGAATTTTCTTACCCATTTAAGTTTAACTTGTAAACAGTAAAAGAAGGCATACTGAACAAAGCCCTACTCGTGTTACTACATTAGTATGTCACCGTATCAGTCTCCGAATCAACTGGTTATGCCTATTTTACGAATTATTATCGTGTGGCTATCGTACTATTTTTTTTTGGATAGCAACATTTCGGATTTTGCATATGGAAGTGTCAGTGATAATTGTTTTCAAAACTAGTGGTGTAGTGCGTGTAATATTAATTAATAGGGTGATGGATGTTTGGAGTAGATAAAGTAAACCTTAACCCATTGTAACTACTGCAGTGGAGCACTGGAAACACCACAAGATGCTAATTTTTGAGTTCTATGGCCATGATAGTTACTATCATTGCATGCCAAAAACCAGAGTCTATTGTGGTAGGTTTGATGTGATCCAAGGTGCACTGATCCGTGTTCAGGTCGCGATAATAGTTCTTATTATAGTTAGTACGCAAACAATGTGGCGATCTATACTCATTAAAATTCCATACCTTTGCAAAGATGTTATTTTCAGGGCGCGAAATGTTCCAATTCGTGAATATCTGGACCCTTCCAGTTCCGTGTCGCCAATGTGATAATCATAGAAAAAAAAAATGCGTCAGGGGTGTTGAACTTCTTCCGATATTGAAAAAGGTGACAGATTATTTCATAATCAGCATATTAAGTTACGTTGATACATGTGTTAGAGTGTATAGTACTGAGCCCCTATAATTGAGTAGCGTAAGGGATCATACCGTTCTTCTTTTTCAAAAGAAGTCTGTTATCAAGTTAACAATAGCAATGCTTTCCATAGGATGGGTCAGTTATCTATACCCCTAACATATTCACCCTTGTACACACCATCGAACAGTATTTGGCAATGGTGTTCAGAGAAGAGAATCAGCCATAATCTTTTCCTTTTTCAGTAGTTTGTGATTGCTGTAGAGCAGCTTATGTAGTAAATGTGCTAGTCCTTTTCTTATCTTAGCAGATTTCTTCCGACGTCCTTCTTCATGGGAACGCAATCTGAACGAAAATGGATCCCCCCACTCCCAGAGAAAGGTGCTGTTTCTCTTATAGCATCCCAGTTTCTATGTTAGGCACATGCCGTGAGCTCTTGTTTGTTTTAGCCTGTACTGTTCCAGACGGAAAAGTAAAGGTGCCATTCTAGCATTCACCTGGTAGGACTAGAGCAAAGATCAGGTTATAGGGTTACCGCTCGTACTGAAACTTTGTATTTCACCTACAATACATATCTTCTAGGAAAAATAGATATTTAATAATAATGAAATGGGTAAATAAAAACCATTTTATAAGATGACCACGTATTACGAGTGCGTTGTTTTGTTTATTCGTAAGGATGCGGATTTATTTCCTGTTTTTATCCTGTCCAAAAGTTCCTTACCTTGAGGATATCTATTTACATTGTCGGTGAAATATAATCAGTAAACCAGTCTTGACCTATTTTTCTGTATTTTATTTCCCTAGGTCCTAAATGTCTGTGTTGTGTGATTTGTTTTGGTTTAATCAATTAATTCTTGAACTTAACCTAATCATTTTCATTGACTTGCTCACTTTGCCTTGTACCTAACTTCCACTACCCAGTTGAGTAGTTTGTGTGTTTTTTCATTGTGGTTGTTCAATGCTTTAATTCTGTGGATGTTACTTCAAATGAAAATCTGTGTGGCGACGTTCGATTTGGATTTTAGGGTGTTAGTTTCGTTGTGAACATAATATGGTGGAGCGTAGTTTTCGTAGTAGTCAAAGAAATTATAACAGTATCGATAATAAAAGGTTATTATGTTGTTTTCGTAGAATGTATGCTGGTGTTTTCCAGTCCTTGTACGGAGCATACTAAGTCGTCCGTACAGCAAGCTCGGGGAATTTGAGCGTAACCCAAACGGCTCCCGTTTGCTGCAAAGACTGTTTCCTCTGCGCCTTGTTGTTGCTTAAATTTCGGCTTCCATTCATTAAAAATCAAATGTTTGAGCTGCATTTTGAATGATAGGAAGGCGTTCGAAAAGAGATAGTTACAACCAACAGTCATGTTACGCTTGTGAAGGCTATTGATAAGAGTGAAGACTATTGATAAGGCTAAAGCTTTTAGTTACGTGTGAATCCTCTGTGAACTTCTTGTGATAAGTACCTGTACCTGAGGGCGACAAGCGCGTAAGTCTCAATCCTTGTTTTCGAAGAAAAGATAAAAGAGACTAAGTGGACTAACTAGCGTTACGTGTTTACAAGACTCGAGCAACCAGTGTGTGAAGCCTTCCGAATGGTGTGTAAAGCTGGTGTGAACATGTTTAGGCCAAAATTGGACTTACGCGGTTCCTGCTTTCTGATACAGATATATGCCTTTATTTTAATGATGTTTCGTTTTGGACTGAGACTTTTAACAGAAACTAAAACACAAAAAGGAAAATTTACACTAACCTAAAATTCAGAGCGTTGGTTAAATCTGTATTTAGTTTATTGAATAGAGAATTATCAGAATAACAGCATGACGATAGTATGGTAGCAGTCCATAAAAGTGTATTTTATATAGTGAAGAAATTGTCCATGTGGTTGTTTGGTTCAGTAAAGAAACCTCAGCACTGATAGCAGTATTTTGAATTAGTTACTTTTTTTCTTAAGCAAATATTTAGTAACGTGTCACATTATTATACAGGAATAGATAATTTTCTAAGAAACTTGTCGTACTCTATATTGAACTGAGTGCCCAAATATACACAATATAAGAAATACTTTTGTGAAATTGCAGTTATACCGATACTACATCAGCTATTGGCAGCTTTGTATTCAATGACTGGCTTCATTATTATACCGTAATTTCATTGTTCGGTTCTGTTAGGTTTCTTTTGTGTCTAACGTCATGGGTGCAAGTGTAAATTCTTGACTGCAAGAAGTTCACGGAGGATGCATACCAAAGTCAAACTTTCTTTAAAATAGTTTTTTTATTCATGGGTTCAGGTTACTGAGGTTTAAAAAAACTTACATGCTCGAACACCCCATCGTTCGTTTATATTAAATTTTGTTTTTTATTTGACGCAAAAAACAGGACGATGACACGAAAACCTAGGTAGGGACCTCAACACGGAATTCAAACCTTTGCACCTTTGCAAGGGATTTGTCCCAACTCAAAAAAGTATAATTTTACAGGAGGGAAAGAGTAAACGTCTTACTTGGGAAACTATATAAAATCAGTCAAAAGCACTTCTGCTGCCTACCGGTCTTTGTAGTATTTTGCTGGTATTTTTGTAGTACTTGTGGTATTTTTGTCAATGAAGGAGAATGGTTCCCCGTTTTGAGAGGAGGGGGGGGGGAGAGAAGAGAATGAAAATTGAAAAATGTTGAGTTGTGGCACTTTTCTTGCAAACGTGAGTTATACAGTTATATTTTGAAACGAAAACCTAACGATGCATCTCGAACTATTATAATATTGTGAAGTTTGGGAACGCGACTTGACACTGTTCATTTGGGCGGTTACTGTCGTGGACTTAGAATTAGCACTGAGGGTTCGAATCCTGTGGCTCGCTGTACTTACTATAGTTTTCCAGAATTTTCACTGTTTCACCAAAAGCAAATAGTTAGAGAGTGCCTAGACAAAGACCCTTGCTTCTACCTTTCCTATGCATGGTAGAATGCTCGCAGACTATGTCATCTCTCAGCTTGGGACGGGTGTAGGCCATAACTGCCTATCTGACACTATAAACGCGATAGCAAGGAAAAGAGTGACAACTTACATTAGCCGCTCGAGTAATTTTATCTTACACCAGAAGAGAGAGAGCGTGAAACTGGTCAGACTCTCATCTGTGTTACCAAACTCTGCATAATGTATTATCCAGGGCGTTAAAAAATTGCATTTCATTTTGATATAGCAGTCGTACTGTGTTATATTCAGTGATTCCTAAAATATAGATTACTGTATTTGAGTACCATTTATAAAACAGTAATATGTAACTCTAGTACTTTTGATGATAATGGGCAAGGAATTACTTTTAGAAGAAAAAGGCAGATAAAAGTATAGAAATTCTACATTCTTTTGTAGCCTTCTATATATGGGGAAGAAGATTGTGTGAAAACATCTTGAAACTAAAACATACATGCTTTTATTACAGACGCACTTGACTGGGTGTTCCTATATTATCTCATTTTTGGCTAATTGACTTGTTTAATTAGAGCCTTTAGGCATCTGTGGCTTAGGCTGTATAGGGTAGGGGAAAAGGGTTCGGCTAGGGCCTAAGTTGAAGGTATCAACCCGGCATGTACCTGGTATGACAGGAAAACCTCAGTCAGGATGTTTGGTCACTGGAATCGAACCTAGGACCTTCCGAATGCTACGCTCTACCAACGGGGCTGCAGCCGCTTGGTACATTTTTGACTGCTGTTTTCATTTGAAGTGATTCTATTCCTGCATGTAAATGTGTGTGTGTGCTTGATTGGTGTCATAATTGTTGATATAACGTTTCATTCGCACGAAGTTTGCATATTGATTTTGTACTAGGCTGATTACTTCCTGACAGATATTTAATAGTTTGATTGTCGTATTCCATAACTCTGCAGAAAGCTAGTTAGGTTGTTATTAAAATTACGGTAATTGTTATATTTCTTGATATGACTGTTTTGAGGTACAGTCAGCGGCAAAAAAAATTGCCTAGTCGTTTTTTTCTCTCCTAATAACTTTAAAATGGATAGACCGCTTTAGGTACGGTTTCCTGTAACTTAAAGAAAATGTGATTTTCTGTACGTTACAGAAAACTGCACTCAAGTCGGACTATTCATTCAAAAGTTATTTGGAGAAGAAATGCTACGACTGGGTGCAAATTTTTGACGCTTAGTGTACAACTCATTTTCTGTCCGTGTGAGAAGGGAGCGATCATGGTCCTAATTCAAGTTATCTTCCAATCATTTTTCTGGGATTACGACATCCCTCTTCGAAACAACTATTCAGAATGGCTGGCGTAAGTACATGGGGGAAAACCTTTACTGAATCGAGTTAATCATCAAACCGTCCAATACATTCTTAGTGATAATCAGCCTTGTGTCCTAAACTGGTTTGCAAACTTCATGCGAATTAGGTTATGAGTACTATTTGTTGCGATACATGTTTTGTGTTTTAGTTCTGTAAACAGCTCCAGATAGATTCACCCATAGTTGAAAGTATTAGACTGGCAGTTGGACGGTGTGTAGCAGTAATTTAGATGTGGAATGATCTGTACCCCCTCTTCTTAGCATCTGTGTAATCCGTGTTGTCAAGTCAGTTGTTAACAACTGCGAAACGGTAACTACGGTTGAAGTGATCTGTTCTAGCATGAGTTTATGAAGGAATCTTGAAGATTTTTTTTTTTGTAGTTACATTTAGTTCAAGTAAGGTACAATACCAGTATATTTTCCCCCCTTTCCATTCTACGGTGTTTATTCAAATGTTGACAGAAAATGTCTTTGATAATGCTTCTATAGTCAATAGGTCTTGATCAATGATTAAAAAAAAAATCGCCAAAGAACACAGTATTCGTAACGTTCCGACACCATATGGATGCCTTGTTCAGACTTCTCATCTGCTTACGTCTGGGATGGTGTGTTTTATATCTCGTGTAGAGGCCCTTTCAGTTGTCTCTTTTGCAGATCATGCTTTCCTCCAGTTTTCCTTTCTCATTGCTTATTCCGCGGTGTCCTCCAGAATTCCTTTTTCCCTCTTTGCCTCATCTTCTGCTTCGTTGAAGATTCTTTCCATTTTCTTACTTACAGTGGAATGTTTTTTTTTGCTCGAACAAAAATTTTGTGCGAAAATATGTTTTTCCTACAGAGTGTGATACGCTGAATTAGAATAGACGATCTTTTATCTGTGAATTGCTATCTTCCTCTCCAAACTGATCAATGACTACTCGAATACTGTATAGTACAAAAGACATTGATAGTAATAGAAATCAAGTATCGGAGTGGGTTATTCGGCGGGGCTTTGCTGGCTGCTCCAATATCCAGGAATTTGATATCCATCTACTTGCACCTCATCAGTGTAGTGGAATGTGCGTCATCTTGCTGGGAAAAGCAGAAAAATTGCCATCAGAGTTAATAGTCTGCAGTGTTCCTCCCGGCTCGCTGCCTTCAAAAGTGATCGACCCATTGAGAGATTCCTCGTTCACCCGATCTGATGCACCTTGATTTCCATCTTCAACTCTCATGACTTGCATCTATGTCACAGGCCGGCATGGAGGAGACAGGGTAGGGGAATAAATTGCACCTGGCTTTATTCAAGATACCATCCCAGCATGCATCTGGTGTGTTCGAGAGAAGCAGGAAAAATATCGTGTAGGATGGCCCGCACTGGGAATCAAAACCAGTTACTCTCGATTGCGAAGCTAACGGTCTACCAACTAAGCCTCTTTGATTTCCATCTCTGGGTCGATTGAAATATATAATGTATCGTGTAAAGAGTCTGTAAAGGGCATCTGAGACTCAGGCCCTCGGAAAATGTTAAGTGTGAAAATCTAAGATCCTTCAATCATCATCACACACCTGTTTAGTAGGAAAATATGATTATTGTTTAAGAATTTCATAGACGACCCACACTCTCTCTTTTAAACATGCGCCATTTTTATCAAATACCTCTTTCTTCACCGAATTTTACGCCTTCTATTTCCATTTTTGGACTCATCAGCAAGACCATGAAAAATCAATGAGATACACCATTTTTCAGCAACGGGTTCAAGCATACTTGCGCCGCTGTTGAACCCAATGTGCTTTACAGGGTCCGTAAGGATTTGAAAAAAAAAAATACTGGGTTTGTGTGTCGACCCAAATGTATACCACTTTACACACATGTTGTAGAAAGTAAAATCCCAACATTGAGGGACCCTATCTTCTAAACGAATAAAGGTAGATAGAAACCGACTTCAGATTTCGATTTCTTGAAAAAAGCTAGCTTAAAACGATACGTCACATGACCCACTTTCCATTACAAATTCTCAAGCAAATTCCAAGATGGCTGCCATGATTCTCATTTTCCGCATCAGGTAACGCAGTATCCACGTTACTTCTATGCAATATTTTGTCTCACTCCCTTCACGCATTTACGACTTACAAGGTTGTTTCCAGTCTTTTGCACTATACAGTAATCGAGTAGTCAGTTTAGAGAGGAGGATAGCAATTGACAGATGAATGAACTTTCTTTCTGATCACATTCTGTTTGAAACATATTTTTGCACCAAAATTTTTGTTCAAGCAAAAAAAATTCCCTTGTTAGTTCTTCTCTCCAGGTCATTACTCTAATCAGGATTTCCGAATTAGATGTCTAAAGTCTCGTGTCAAGCCAAATCTAAGCATCAGAAACAATCCCGAGGACTTTTTTAAAAATATATTTTCATCCTAGGTGCCCATACAGAATATTGAGAGACACCGCACTATTATAATTGGTTTTTGTTCACCCGGGAAAGATACGTCGCCCGAACAGTGAAGCTGCGCATCCTATTACATTTTCTTATCAATGTCCTTCGTGTTCTAGAATTCTTAAGTGAAAGGGAAAATTGCATGGCCTTGAAAGGTGAAAGGGTCTCCAAGAGAGAGAAGAGAGATGACCATCCTAGATTGAAGAAGAAATCTGAGGACTGAGATTGATACGATGTGAAAAAGTTAAGAATAACTTGTTATTATTTACTCGTGGTCAAGATAATTAGAGGAACCTGAAAATATACTTTTGTTGTAGAGCTAGTTGAACCTACTATTGAAGTACTGAACATAGAATACAGTACTTACTCCATGATGGTTATTTGTAATTGTACCTGAATAATAAACTTAGGCAAAAGTACGGGATAAACTGTACTGGTATTGTGCCTTAGAACTTGTGTCCTCTTTCATTTGCTGTTATTTGTCAGCATCTAATAGTTTTTTAATCCTTAGTGTAGTGTCCTTTTTTGCTTGAAGTTTTCTTCCCTTGTGTAGGGTATAACCAGAACATTATAGACCACCAGAAGACTCTCTCAACTGGAGCATCAAAGTCTTGGCCTTTTAAGGGTCAAATTTTGTTACTAAATTTCCCTTTTCAAGAAGATTATTATATTTCATGAAATAGAACTCTGGTTAATCTGATTGTTTTGCCTGTGTTCAGGTTGTATGTTCGCAATAATTAGACCTAATGCAGAGTTCCATTATCGACATGTACATAAGTGCAATCCATTAGTTACGGAATTGTCGTTGTCGTAAATTTCATTTTGTTACAGTTGTGAACTTTCGTGGGTTCTGGTTATATCCAATTGTAGTAGTAGTAGCTGCATTCAGATATTAGATACAAACTTTTCCATTCAAATTCCGATTCATTGTGAAAGCATGAAAACGAGCATGTTCTCGTATGTTTCAATTTGGGAGCCCTTTAAAGCTGTTATTGATTCATAGAAAGAGCTTAGAACAGCTTAAAGTTTCGTTTGCCTTATTTATTTTACAATAAATCCTTAGCTTTACAGAGAAATTATTCCTAACAGTTGTAGAATTCATTGTTTGTTTGTAACCCAGACTTACTAAAGTTTCCCCGCTGTTGTTGTACTCACTGAAGAACGTACTTAGGCTGTTAGTATATCTGATGCTTTTTCTTGATCCTCATAACCAGGGCTCGAAAAATCCTGGACGCCAGGTCGCCGTGATGACTGGAAATATAAATCTTGCGCCAATAAGTAACTATAATTTATGGCCAAAACATGTAGACCTATGCATTAAATTGTATTTGTATTATTGTGGCGCCTAGGTCAGAAGAAAAATTTTCGAGCTCTGGTCGTAACTGCGAAAGGCTTCTTGGATTTGAGAAACGCTAGTGATAGGGACCGAGTTGACGAATCAAGATGTTGACTTTGGGTTACCGCATGGTTAGTGAAATGTGGAGTATCAGTGCGACGGCTTCACACTGAATTGGCAGTAAGGTGTAATGATCTGGTTGTCCTGGGACACATCCGTGGCTAGGAATTGTGTAGTGAAGTTATTTCATGGTATAAAGTGGGGATTATGATGAATTAAAACTTTAATGTAATCAAATTTTGGTCAAGTCGTTTTGTGTGGCCAGGATGTTCTCACAGAGCTGCGTAAAAATCTGGTGGTCGTTCAGAATACAAGAAAGGAATACGCTTTGGTGACTCCCAAGTGCAAAATTTAATTACCGGTAATGCTTACGTGAAAGTTTTTTGCTTATTGTCTTACTTAAAAAGAGTATGCTTTTTCTTTCCTTGATCTGGACACTTGAAATGATCAGGTAGCCTATATTAAATTGTTGTAGTAAGTTCAGCTAACTTTAATTCTGTGATATGCATATTCTAAATAACTCAGTTGTAGATGTGAAATAGTGCTTTAAGTAGATTGTTTTTCTCATATATTCTAACTATCGAAATCGTAGCGTTTCTTTTTATTTACTGTTCTATTCCTTTTCTTGTAACGTAAATATGTAAACGTGATCTCGCTTAAATATATATTTTGGTAAGTATGTTTACATTACATCAGGTTTTTGGGAAATGTTGTAGTTTATTTTCGACTTGATCTTTTTATCATACATTAATTCTTTTCTTCCATGTTTTTAAAAATATATATATTTTTACATACCTTTACTAAGTACTTAGTAAATTCTTTCTCGTTAACTGCTTGTAATTTTGTATAAGGCATCCAATCATTTGAAATATTGGTGCTTTATTTTTTTTTCTTATGTGGTGAATGGAAGGTTTATTTTTTCTTTTCTATCTCAGATGTTCTAATTGTAGTTGTGCAACGGTGTATAGAGGGCATGAAATTCAAGAAATAAATTGAGTTTCAGGTTATGAATTCACTGAGGCAAACCTCGTAATTTTTAACTACTTTTAATGGTACATTTGCCATTTTTCCAAATATTCAGAAAAAAATATTCTCATACATTTCAAGCATGTGTGATGATATGAACTTTTAATACAGCAGGATGTGTTAACAATTGTAGTTGTAAAAGGGAACTTATATCTTGCGAGTTCGGGCGTGGCAGTACCGGGTTTCCCAGCTGGTCCCAACAATACTTAATTTTTTAGTTGCATGCAAGTCATGAATTCGGTTGATATCCTGAGCTTTCTTGTTCCTTTGAACTCTAATATAAGGTTAGCCTTCACCCTGTATATCAATTGAATTGTTATTAACGTCCTAAACGAACTGGTAAGCTATTAAGGATGGGACCAACAGTTTAACGTGGGCTCCGAACCACTTGTGTCCCCACCGGGGACACCTCTGTATATAGACTAGTTAACAAGAACAAAAATACAGAGTTACAGGTTAAGTATGTAGTTCTTCATTGTTTAACGGTGTTTATGCATGATAGCAGTTTCTTCTCGTTTTTTCCCTGTTTCAGTTAAGTACCTTTTAAACTGATGATCATTGTATTCTTATTAATATAGTGTTCGGAACGTAAAATTTAAAATTAGCTTCATGACAGAGAGACCCAGAAGGAAGTGTTTACCGCAGAATGTAAATATTTTCGTAGTCATCTTGTGATCTCAGAATGCCAACAAAATGGGTATTATTGCCTTCTACAGCATGGAACTTCCTTGATCACTGCTGGGATTAATTTGTGGCAAGAAATTATTAGAAATGGTTCCTGTCCTTCCCGGTACTTAAATAAAAAGAATATGAATAGCAACATTTCTAACGTACACAGGACAATTATTATAAATAATAATAATACCGTGGTGCCAAATATTAATCCTTGTTGTCCTCTATAACTGGAATAATAATTCCTTCGCTAAGTACTTTACATCTTTCTCCCAAAGGGTTCTTCAGCCAAACATCGATTTATTATGGACTGAGGAAACCCCGTCTCAGAATAGTCGATCGTGAGGTTAGAGTAGAGTCCGCGTACTTACCCATTCCCAGTCCGAAGTTCTCAACATTATCGTCTAGACTAACAGGTTGAGAAACAGCCTAGTGACAAAACGCTCTCTGTCGGCAGATGTTTTCTTCTTCGATGGTTATGGCATATTCCGTTACAATACATTCAATTGCAACGGACCTATTCGGCCCATAGCTCTCACATAGCTGCACGGTTTATTGCTGAATAGATTTAGGATTCCACCAATTGTATAAATACTACTAGTAAAAGTGGTTCTTCAACATCTCCGGCACACTGTTGTCTTGAAATATATGAATTAAGCTTTTTTATAATTATAAATCAACTTGTAGCGTAAGATTAACAAAGAATGACGGGCCGATTGGCAGGTGGGGAGAAGGAAATCAGGCGCAAAGCTCGGCCGGAAAAGTGTTGTGTTGCTAAACGTATTCCCTGTATCTATTATTCATAAAAGTTTCAAGTAAATTTTATTCTTGAAGTATCTATATTTTTATCGACCGTCAATAATGATAATCACGCAGTTTATTAATGTGTGAGACAGCTCATATAGGCTCCTATATCCTTTTTTATATAATTACCAAACGTTCGGATTTCCTAACGATATGTACCTATACGACCACCGAGTGGCCGGAGGTAGAGCGTTGGCTTCGCAATTCTGGAGGTCCAGGGTTCGATACCAACGGGAGACCAACCTGACAAGTTTTTCTCGGTCACATCAGACAAATGCTGTGTTGGTACTTCGACTTAAGCCCTGGGCGACTCCTTTCCCCTACTCTATTCCGGGATGAGCAACGTGCTATAAGTAAATTTTAATCCATTGCGATAAACAATCCTGGCAAGCATCTTTTTTCATCTGTGTCTTAGTTTTTGCTTTTTGATGGTGCTGGTGGGATTTCCCATTCCTGCAAACATCGTCCGTGGTGATTTTCCGAAATATTTCCCAAGTTTGGTTTAAAATGCTGTCATTTTTAGTCTAAAAGTAATTGTCTTTGGAAGTTGAACAAATTGGACACTAAATCCGACTCAGGTGGTACTTCTGCAGACGCAAAATGAAGCTACTTTAGTAGTAGTTGATAGTTTCTGATGTCTCCTTGTCATCAAAGTTATAACATTTTGTTTTAGGCCATTAACCTTTGCGAGCAGCAAAATATTATTTGAAGAGCTTTTGCAATCTTCCTTCGTCCGCGATAGTGCTAATTATCAATATTTTGCAAATCTATGTCACCAATTTTCTTTAAAGTATATATTTTGTAGCACCCACTTTAGCTCAATTCATGCAGTTCAGAAAAAAAAAAAATACCGGTCAAGTCATTGATTTTTGGTAGTTGTTCTTGTGTGAGCTCTTTATGGAAATTTAAGAAACCCTTTTAAAAAAATCTCTATGGAGATGTTCATTTTTGAAGTTCATTGTTGATCATTATTAAAGCTCAAAACGTGATATGCTGTATTACTTTTGATAAATGATATTGTAACTAAGTAACATAAAATAATTATTTTTTTTCTCTTTCGTAACGAAGTATAGCTGACAGCTCACAAGATTGCTAGGCATTGCACAAAATTTTCTCTCGTTCACGTTATCAAACACTGACTACTTAATTTTTTTGAGAGATGATGTGTGTATATTCAAAAAGAAATCAAATGTTGAGTACATCGATGTCGTTTAGAGGTAAAATAGGTCGCACTTCACATTCCTCAGCCTAGCAGTCTTGTGAGCTATCAACTTGACGTAGTTGGTACAACGTTGAGTAACCACTTCTAGGTACGTAAACACAAAAGTACTAAAGAAGTAGGGACTTATTTTCACTTTAACAACGCATAATTAGTTATTTTTGAAAAGTTCCCCGTCTTTTGACGCCATTTTCTAAAAGAATAGATTTTTCAGTATAGTTAAGATATTTGTTCTAAAAGTTGACCAAGTTCTATTATCGACAAGTCGTTCTTTTAGATTTTGTGGCTATTTATGTTTCTTTCAAAATTCTGGTTTGTAAAGACAGATATATTTCGAAGCCATTGCCTTAGAAAACGCATTCTAAAAAAGAAAAAAAGTATAGTGTATTCTGAAAACTGACCAAGTTTCATAATAAACCAGACATTTGATTTACCAATCTCCAGATAAAGCCCAATTTTGGACATATATAACAACAAAAGGGAGTATTTTCGAAGGAGTCGGCCCTGGCCTTTATTAAACGTACCAGTTGCCTAGTGTGACCGAGGGAAACCAGGGAGTACCTCAGTTAGGATGGCCGGCACCGAAAGTCGAACCCGGGTCCTCCCGATTAAAAAGCAAGCACTCTACCAACTGCGCCCCGTCGATCGTTTGTTTAGGTTAGATTACACCATGCTTTCCATAACAGTAATGAATGCAAAAGGTGATATAAAATCAGTGTGTGATGTGAGTGTCAGGGCACATATACCGTACGCCCTTGTGCTTAGATTGTGGACGTGCAATCTCAAAAGCCCGTAGTTTTACATCACGCCAATAGTCATTTACCCCCCTCCAAAAATATCCACATTCCGTTCCTCCTAAGGTGCATAGTGATTTTTTCCCCTTGTGGCTAACGTTCGGTAAATAATTCAGTCTTTCCTTTCGTGAAACCTCGTAGAGGGGTTTCATATGCTCAGAACTTTTCCTGGGAGAAAAAAAAAAAAAATATACTACTTAAAAAAGAAACTGAGAAATCAGATTCGGAAATTGTAACTGGCTAACACATTAGGATAGAATTTTTCCATCTCCACCACGTACCCTATGTTTTAGAACAGGCGTGTGAAGAAGAGCTTCATGCACGATCACGGCAAGAAGAAAGGGGAGGACCTGTGAAGCGGTAGCTGCGCGCTGTGATGTTCGATTGTTCGCAGACGGAGGCGCAGTCTGTATCGCCTTTGCTTCCGGTAGCTGGTTCGCCGGAGGCAAAGTTGTAAATAATATTCGCAATTGTAGTTTTAGAATAATCTTAAATGTTACGTAGAAACGTATATAATCATGATGTGTGAAGTGGTTAAGTTTTTATGTAAGTTTTGTGTCAGAATTGTTCAAGTGGACAAATTTATATGCGTGAACTGAGGAGCTAATGACAAGCAAGATGGCTTCTGCCAAACATACTTCAATGAGCACTACACAAACTGTCCAAAGGCATTCTAGTGAAGATGTTTCAGATGATGGTGAGTGTTTTTGTGTGTAATGGAAATCAAGAATAGCTGTTTTCCTACTTTTTCGTATCTTACTAAAGTACGTGACGAGAAGGCTGGTTGGTTAATACATTTTGAAGTGCAAGGTTAAATGTTGGGTTCGTTTAAAGTGAAGTGTCACGATTTTGCAATCATCCCCTTTTCTGTGCTATTACTTCGTGCATAGAAAGTATGTATGGATACTGAATGTTGAACAGTACGAATGAACTTGTTTAGGTCAGCCAGCTATTGTGCCATTTCTACGCCCCATACCACTCATTACCTTGCAAATAATAACACTGATACTTCTATAAACAGTAGCGACAGCCAGCAGTCCAAAAAATAAAAAAAGTGCATGTAAAGTCATGTGCCATTATTTTGTTAAATACGTACTCGAGTTAATTAAACTGATACAAATATGGCATGGCAGCTTGCGGAGGAATAGGTTGATGGCGCCAGTTTACGACCACTTAAGGAAAATTCCAATTGTAATGGTATGTAAATCGGCACAAAGATTTTGAAAAAAAGTCAATGCATAGCTTGGAGTTTGTCATGTATTAACGCTGTAGAAAATGAAGAAACATATTTGTGACCCGTAAGAAGAATAAAACTGATCAGATAGCAAAAACTACTAGTTTCCAGACACATGTTGCCAGTAATTGGCTGCCAGATACCAGTATACGCCCACACTTGCATACTAAAAACATATAAATAAAGGAAATTAAAATACAACAAAAATTATATATCGCAGATAATGTTTAGGCATTGAAAACCTAAGAAAGGTTTGTGTTGTCAACAAAGAAAACTTCACTTAAATTTTGACATAAGCAAATAAAAAGAATCACGAACAATCGGCAATTCGTTATGTGCTTAAGAAAAAATGATGCCTGAATTATTTACAGGAATACTAGGGCTAATTTAAGTCTGGTTCTACTTCACCTAAACATTCTATATCTTAATCATCAGAACTGTTACCCCCACAAGATTCACACAAAATCTTTCTCTGTATACGAACTAATGGATAGAAAATCCTAGGCCACCTTTCCGCAAACTATGGTCCGCGGACCACAGGTGGTCCTCGAGGACTGCCCATTAGCCGGCGGAGGGTGGCGCGTTGAATCTACCAACCAATAAAACTGGTGCGCACTTAAAGATAGTTTGCGGAACACTGTCCTAGACGGTTGCGGCTACAAGGGAACAAAATGAATTTGAATGTCTTTTATGTACCGGTAAGAAATAATATAAAACGAATACGAACTGAGAACACATCTGCATAGAAGAACATAACGATGATTGCAGATTTAACACTAATACTTAATGATAATCTTACGGTTCTAACTACAGAACAATTCAGAAATGTATTTTATAAGTATGTGTATTTCATACTTAATGCCTATGTGGCATCTCTTTATTCATTTTTAATGTTCGTTGATTTGTGCGTGCTCCGGAATGAGAATCTTACTGGGAGGACCCTACTTCAAAACTCAATGTAGTGAATCTGTTACAATAATAGTGCTTACTGCTGCTCCGAGATGTGCGAAGATACCAGACAACCCGAAGATCGTAAGTTTAGTGAATGCTGATAATAACCGAGGCAGGTTTGAGGCACGAAGGTTCCTATTAAAGTGAACCGATAATTATTTAATTTTCCAGAACGTGCATTTCTTACGTTATGAGACAGGTCTGAAAACAAGCGATAGCAATTGTGTTGGATCCAGTGGTTTTGATTGTTCATTCCAGTAATTGTTGTTTGCCGCTAAGGAAATTGTTACACTCCATAATACAGTGGTTAACGTCACAGACTACGGATCAGCCGTGGGGACAGGCGGGTTCGAGCTTCGCTGCTGACTATGTTAACTGAGATTTCTATCAATTGCACCGGATAACTACTAGAATGGTACTGCATCTAAGGCCTTGGCTATTGCAGAGGAAGTGATCGCCGAGGAACGTCATCCCTGAGACGCGACAGCCTTAGACATAAAATAAAATAAAGTATATGAAATCCTGTATATCCATTCTTCCTATATGTAGTGTCTGGAAATATGAAAATAGATACCAGTACCTGGCAAAATCAGGGAATTTGTCTGGCCCTGTGAGTGATCCGTGTTTTATATATTTTAATTACAGGTCCTAGAATTTGTTCTAGCCCCAAATATTAGTTCTTAGTAACGTTAAGTTCCTACAGTTATTAAACGAAGTAGTCCTTATTATTTAGTACAAAAAAAAAAATCTGAAGCAGAATATCTCGGACGCAGCAATAATTAAGCACAATGTTAGACAAATTTGAATTTTGGGCAACTTTGACTCAGACCGAATGGATGGAATGCAGAACTGGGTGGAATGAAACCGGAAAATCCCGAGAAAACGCATCCACGCGGTTTTTGTGAAAACCCTCTACGAAGCCCTCTGGCACGAGACAGGATTATACTGGGGACCCCACATGCCAGAGGTGAGCGCTCTACCACTAAGCCAGCACCGCGTCCCTGCAATTTTGTGGAGTAGTAAAGGGTGACTTCATGTTTTCAAAAATGCTTTGCTTCCTACTGTTTATTGTAAGTACTTCAAGGCTATTGATATTTTCCCGTTTATTATTAAAACTTTTTAGGTGTCCTTGTAATGCATATTTGATAACATGGACTGTACGACCCACTCGATGGTATAAGAATAATGAAATCGCAACGACTAAGGTGGGCAGATCATGTAACTCGGATGGGGAAAACTAAGATTGTATTCCATCTTGATTGGAAATCCGTCGGAAAGGTGACCGTTGAGAAGACCGACAAGTCGTAGGGAGGACAATTTTAGAAAGGCTCTTCGAGAAGTAGGTATTCGTGATGAAAGCTAGCTTGATCTTGCCAAGGATTTAATCGTATGGCGACTGTTGGTTACTCCAACGATGAACTTGTGAGTTCCACTTCGTGCCCTTGTACCTACTGCATATAATATAAGTGCACATAGGGTTTAATAGAACATATTTACTGTTAAAATGAACATTTTCATGTACTTGAAGAGTTATAAATTGAAAGAATTAGCAGATTTATAGTTGGAGTTTGTTACCAAATTTCAGTTCAAGGTAATAAGCACTTTTATAACTTACATTGCAAAAACAAACTATATCATGCACTTCATACCCTTGTACCAAACATGTACATGATGAAGAGAAGCCTATTAGCTCTCTTGTAATGTTAACAGAAAGATGGGTAAATACATTTATAGTGCAACAAACATTCAAGTTATAACGAAAATGTAGAACCCTGGGTCAGTAGTGAATATCTGGACCTTAGTTTAATAATGCCGGTTTTATTTTTTTCCGGAGAGCAGTTTTGTGATCAGGGAAACGCACTTCAGACAATTTTTATATTAATTAGCAAACGCCTGTTTCCTTTGCCATTGCTAATTATATAGAAAGTACTCTGGAGTTCGTTTCCCTTGGTTCTCTGGAGAAAAGCTGGTCTGCTGAAAAGAAGGTGAAAACATGACAGTCGACATTATAATAAGGTCCAGTTTTAGTGTACGAATTTGTATTTTATTAATTGCCTTTAGGCATCTAAGGCTCAGGCCGGGATAGGGGAGGGGAAGGAATTTGAGAAGGTGTCGGCCAGGGCTTATGTTGAAGGTACCATCCCGGCATTTGCCTGGTGTGACTGAGGAAAAAAACTGGAACACTTCAGTCAGGATGGTCGACCGTTGGGATCGAACTCACGACCTCCCGAATGCTACGCCAACGCTCTACCACTGACAAGTAAAGTACCCGAAGTGAGGACTCGAGTTGCTCATCAAGTGATACCTTAAATTGAAGCTAGTGACGAGTATAGTACACCTGTGAAATCCTAGCTGCAGAGCTCCAGAAATAAAAAGGTTATGGCGGGTCAAAGTTCAAAGAGAAAGCGAATTGTATTGAAACAAGTCACCACGAAAGGCAGAACAAAAGTCAGAAGGACATGGGTTTGAATTGAAATGCGATTCATTTGAAGGAAAGAGGCACGTACAAAGTACTACACATTGATACAATCAATATGTAAGTCGTCAATGAAGGCGTGTGATAAGCAGATCCTTTGCTCACAATGAGCACACTTGACAAAAGAGATGTTCTCACATGAGGTCTTGTAACACTCGTCACGTATATTAGAATCAAAACAATAATCCAATGGAGAAATCCGGGGCTCGGGCTCCTCATCCTAGTAGTCCAAGATGTGTTTTTATTTTTTTTTGGCGAAGGCTGATATTCTTCACCTGAAGGAGCTACAGGTGTCGGAGACTCTTGATGTGTTTGAGAACCTTGCGATGTACTTGGCATTTCCTCATCACCGTAGTCTCCATCATCGCTTTCATCACTGTCACCAGCAAATCCAAGAGTTCTAACTTCTATGATTTCGATCTTGTCCTCAAGTATCTCCACTATTTGTTTGTACAATGAATCTTCATACCTATTCATTCTCCTATTAACAAATCCATATTTCTCATACAGAGCATGAACGATAGCACCTGTTTCCATTTTCTGGAACGAAAAGAAAAAGGAACTTTTATTGACATCATTAACAGGAACAAACATGCACAAGGACATTCATACACGAATAACAAAGCGGGAGATCAGCCAGAGAGAGGGATATCATTCTACACATTACATTAATTGGGAGCAACTTACGACGTATTACCATCGGGATAATCAGCAAAACATGGACATCACAAGCAGCTAAATTCGCTTTCTATTTGAACTTTGACCAGCCATAGCCTTTTTATTACTGGAGCTCTGCAGCTAGGATTTCACAGGTGTACTATACTCGTCACTAGCTTCAATTTAAGGTATCACTTGATGAGCAATTCGAGTCCTCACTTCTGGTACTTTACTTGAGACAGTTTTTAGTGTTGTATGGCCAGATAGTTTCAGATTGGCACAGGCTTACGACCCAATTTTTTTTTTTCCTTGAGCAGGAGTAGAACAAAACAATTGCTCTTCCATTGTAGTTCGTAATTACCACCTGAAAATTCCTGTTTCATTCGGCAATGAGCATAACATGTTGAAATTTACAGGAATTTTCAGTCAGCTTTTAGTTTATTCAGCACAGCCAAGATTTCTCGGATACTTGTGGTGATTTTTTCTCCCATACGTTGTAGAAAACTGGCACCATGAAATCAGATGTTTGAGATAATCAGAAACTCCGAACGAGTTGAACGCGTTAATCTAGTTTTCTCACGAAGCGTTCGGAAACTCACTCTCAGTTAATTTTGTTTGCGTATGATAATGTACAGCGTATCGCATCGTGAAATCTTTTCTTGCTTTATCTAGAGGTATAGAATCTTAGCCATGACAGTTATTTGTACAGTACGGAAAATTTTTTGGACAACCAACTTGCATAACAGATTAATAGAACGGTTTACCTGTAATAATTGATTTATTTTTACTTTCCCATATTTAAAACTTCTTGGAGCTATCGAATGCTGTTAGATGTCGCGATTGACACTAGATAAGACAACTGGCAAAAAGATGTACTCGTTAAAGAATTCTTTACGTAGAGGCTTCTTGACTAAAGCAAGAATAACGTAGAGTACAAAATTATCGCATCTACGAAAATCACTCTTTGACTCCGCACATTATGACAAGTCTTTCTTAAAAATTTCAATTAAACAAGTCCTTGAAGGAAAGCATATGGGCTTAGCTTTCATAGAACCTAAATACCCCCCCCCCCCTTTTTCACTCAAATTGTAAACTACAAGTAGCATTGGACTCTTGTCAAATATCTGTTAAATAATTCCGTTGTCTATTTATTGGTTTCCCTTCTTGGCAATAGAATGTCACTAAAGTTAATTCCTTGCAAGTTATTATACGGAGCTTCGTTCTTAGAATAACGCTAATTGGAACATTTTTGTCGTGTCATAAATGTGACGTAGTTGGCGTCGTATTTTGAACATCGTCTCCGCAGTTATAACCACACCACCTAGTTTCTTTTATTCCTTTGATATGTATGCGAGTTGGTGTTTATCGTTACCATGACAACGGTTTGGAGCATTCGGAAATGACGGAAGAAAATTAATTTCACGAAAATAACTTTTTTTTAGTGTTAAGATCGTGCATTTCGTGAACTTTGTTGTGTGTTTCCGAACAGGCCCAGTGTGAAAGTCTGGTCGACTTTTACATTGTTGCCAATTTTCGTCGCTAGTATGTGTTTTCTTGCGGTGATATAAAGACCAATGTTTTGAAGTGATTGTGTCTAATTCATTTTAATCTAAAGACCAAAGTTCAGTTTTGCTGTTGTTTGTTATTTTTATCATTGACACATTTATTCTTAGCGGCAGTTCTTTCCAAGTTTCCCATTGAATCCCCGTGCACGCAATTTATTTGATGGAATTAAGATATGAAGTTTATAAAGCTATGCCTGTGGTACACAGTTAAACTCGTTACTTTGCTAATAACACTGTTGTGTAATCGTGATAAGTAATTTTAATTATTCAGATATACATCTAACCCTAAGCTGTCGTCGGCAAGCACTCTTTCTTGGCGTGAAGATGCAGGGTAGCAGCCAAGGTCTGCTAATACTATACCATACCTTGCCTTCGCCTGATGGAATTGAACAGTAAACCAGGTGTAATTAAATACAAATTGCTGACGGACATTGTGTGCGCTTAACTGACTTTAGAGTTTATGCAAATCTTTAATATGAGGACTTTATACCACTTGGCCTTGTTTGCAGTACTAACAACGTGCCATAACGAACGTTGGACCTCGATCCTTTTAGTAATCTAAATACAATTTACCGTTGACGCGGATTTAGAATTTATCCAACGTCAGCTTACTACCACGGTTATCTTCGTACGTTAGCAATCTCAATGCAAGTTAGGCGTTAAACGAGGCTCACTTCGTGAGTTCATTTGTTTCGTTTTCGAAATATATTGCATCGCTTTAATAGTATTAAGCGTAATGGCAGAACTAATCTACAAAATGTTAAGCTACAATTAACTGATTGTGTTGATTATTTTATAATTTAAACCCCTGTGTCGTGTAACCTTATGTTTAGTTAAATATTACCCAGTAGATGGCAGCTCCTAGTCAAGTTCTATCGTAGTAATCTAAACAAAATATGAGGGGCTAGTTCAGTAGAAGGACGCGACCAGCATAACTATAATGCCCTCGAAGTAATTCTAAGAAGAAATCCGTGTCACAGTTACGTTGCAGTATATCATCCAGGTCTGAGTAGTAATCGCAGCTAAAGGAAAGTTACGTTCTTTAATATTGACAAAGAAGTTCACGTCGGCGTCGTGAATATTCACGGAAGTAACGTGGGCGTGGGGAAATAGCTATTGCTTTTAGGTAGATTTCGAAGAAAATATACCTATTGAGATCGGTACGATATGAAAGTGTATAAATCACAGCCATATTCAATCCACTAGTGGATGAGGCCTCTCCCCGAAGGGAGGAGTTGGTCTACTGCTCCCACGCTGACCAGACGGGTTGGGAGAGATGAAAGTGTATATTTATATATATATATTTATATATTAACACGCTAGCGCCATAATTTTGAAGATATTTGAACCAAATTTTTATATGTTGTTTCTAGGCTTAATAGCTCGGTTAAGTTCGTTAATGAGCAAAATCGGTCGCCATCTTGGATCCAAAATGGCCGCCGAACCCATTGTTTTATAGAATACACAGCCTAAACCGCTGGGGCTATTGAAATCAAATTTGGCATAAAGGTACATCATCACTTTTTGATTATGAAAATGTTACCTAATGAGTTCAAAGACGCCATCTTGGATCCAAAATGGCGGACCTAAAAATCCATTTTCCACACCGTTTGAGCTAGAGATACGAAATTTGGCATAAAGGTGCATTATGACGAGTAGCTTAGAGAAATATCACAACATTTGGGAAAAATCGCCATCTTGGATCCAAAATGACCGCCCAAAATCCCATTTTGCACACCGTTTGAGCTTAATAAATGAAATTTTACTTGAAGTTGTACTATCACAAGTAGGTCACGACAAAATAAGAAAACTTTCAAAAAGTCGTCAACTTGGATCCAAAATGGCCGCCCCAAAAACCCAATTTCCAAATCATTGAAGGTAGAGAAACGAAATTTTCAATGAAGGTGTATGACCAAGAGTAGGTTACAATAAAGGGGGCAAATCTTCCCTTTGGGGGCGCAGCCAACCGTGGGAGGGTGAAGATGTACTCCATGGTGGTGTAGTGCTGCAGGGAGATTTTGGGTAAGATAAAGGAGGCACATCCTCTCAAAAGCACTGAATTAGGGGGGCGAGCCCCGACTCCCAGCGAAACTTCGAAATCTACCTCAGCCTGTAGGCCTACCGAAAGGGATTTTTTTGTGTTAAACGTGATATATGGTTTTCACATCAGCTATAATAATAATAAAAGAAACTATCTAACCTACTTTAGTGAATTGTGTAAACTGTCGAAAATGCAAATGGCAACAATTATTTGTAAGTACAAAGAGAAAATTCTGAAGTTGTTTGAAACAAAAAAGATGTACCATAATCATACCGTAAGCAGTGTTGTGAATTGTTTGTTATTAACGTGCTAAACGACCTGGTGAGCTTCGAACGACGGAACCTACAATTTTTGATAAAGTGGGCTCCGAACCATTCCTTTCAGTGGACTCCGGTTAAATTTGAACCCGTGACCACTAGCACAGAAAGAGAGCTTTCTTGTCTCTCGGCCACCCCAAGGTCTTCAGCAGGTTTGTGTCAAAAGGATTCTTCAAGCCACGTTAAGCTTTCTCTATCTCAATCTTTCAATATCCTAAATGCCTTAGGGTACGATATCTTCGTTAATAGTATAAAGAAGTTTCATCCTTACGTAAGTTAGTTCCTGGTTATAGCATTATCACTGAGCTATTTTCATCTGCGCTAAAAATATAGGTTTTTGCGTAAGAGCATGATTTTGAAGCCTACCGCTTGGTGGCTACTATTGGAAAGAACCAGCGACTGAAAGTGTCGCGAGAGTCATCTAGCGGCAGGCTTCAAAATCACGTGCTCCTTAGCGCAGACGAAAATAGGTAGACAGGATAAGTCTTATCACATTATTTAGTCTATGGTTATAGTACACAAACGTTTATTCATAGAGAAGGTTTTTACGTCATAATGAAGGGTAGAAAGGGGTAACTCCCAGTTTTTACCTTGCTACTAATTCGGAAATTTTCATCACACAGGGGGAAATTAACAGTTCCCGTGTTTCGTTTGAAATACTGTTGCTCATTCCATTTTATCGATCGAATATCACAATATAAGAAAAAAAGTAGGATAGTACATTTTAACTAAAGTTTTTTAGGGTTATTAAATTTGGATACTATATCAGTAAGTTTATGATTCCTTTATATATATATATATATATATATAAGTAAAACAAAAGTAATGTACAACCAACATGCTGCAAAGAAGGAAGTGAAGATTAACGGAGAGACAATAGGCATAGTTGATGAGTATGTTTACCTAGGCCAGCTTAAAACATCGAATGCAAAGTTGACTGATGAAATAAATAGAAGATGTAAAATGGCGTGGAGTTCTTTTGGAAGACTACACTTTATTTTCAAAAGCAAACTTCCAATGTGTCTGAAGCGTAAAGTTTATAATCATTGTGTCTTACCTGTAATGATGTACGGCTGCGAAACTTGGACATTGAATGCGCAAACGACTCAAAGATTGAGAGTCACACAAAGAGCAATGGAGAGGTGCATGCTAGGAATAACCAGGAGGGACAGGAAGATAAATGAATGGATTCGCGCACAAACAAAGGTAGAGGATGTAATCAAGATTGCGAAGATGATGAAGTGGAGATGGGCCGGTCACATAGCTAGACGAACAGATGGAAGGTGGACGACAAATGTACTACAGTGGATTCCTAGAGAAAAGAAACGACCGAGACGACGTCCAAATGTAAGATGGGTAGATGAAATCAAGCGTTTTTCAGGAGCTACATGGATGAGGATATCAGCAGACCGAGATATGTGGAAAGAAAAGGGGGAGGCCTTCATCCAGCAGGGGATAGAAAACGGCTGAATATGATGATGATATATATATATATGAAAAAAGAGGGGAAAGATCCTACTTTGATCCAAATGAAACCTCCTTTAATCGACTTACGAGGGTCTAAATTTCCGATCTATAGCTTCCTAACAGATCACCATAGATTCCAAACCAATACG
>JAGDQP010000763.1:65081-144071 GCA_022664845.1 Lepisma saccharinum
ATATATATCGTGTGTCCAACCGAGTTTTTATCCATTCTTCTCCATGTCTTCATTTCGAAGGCAAGGAAAAAAGTGTATAATGTATTCCATTAAAGTTGAATAAGATTTACAGTTGTTGGCAAACAGTGTCTTAAAAGCAGTTTTCAGTTTAAATTTCTTTTATATCCTTTAGGAATCAAAGGCTCAGGTCGGTATAGAGGAGGGGAAAGGATACGGGAAGGAGTCGACCAGAGCCTAAGTTAAAGGTACCATCTCAGTATTTGCCTGGTGTGACTGAGGAAAAAACTGTTTGGAACCCAGGATTTCCCGAGTGCAATCAGTTTGTTATACAGCAAAAAAGTTAGCAACCTTGTCATTTTGTGGTAGGGGTGTTTGGAAGTCCGAAGTCATTTTCGAAGTTCGGAATATTCTATCTCCTCCGGGAATCGAACTGGCTCCCTTGCTTCGATTAGAAGTCGGTGAGCTAAACCACTCGTGCGTGCACTAGGGGCAATGATAAATTTCTCTAGTCGTCTGAGATTTAATTAAATAGGATGTGGTTTCGAAACTTTGGAATTCCGGAATGTTCCGAACACCGCTAGTCACAGGTGACATATCAAACTGACTGTGGGTCGTAAGACAGCGTACCTACTTACATCCATAGTGTGATAGAGTGATAACCGACAGTGAAGAATTTAAGCTGAAGAACTGACTCCCACAGTGCAGTTATTGACCGAGTATAGTATTTAAACCTCAGAAATAAGACACTACTACTGCGCTGTTTTATCTACATGCTGTAGGCAGTTGATCGTAAAGCATTTTTATTGCACACGATTTCAAAATATGGTATATTTGTACTCATACACTTGCAGTAAGTATTTTCTCTCACGGTACTGTTATCTGTTGAAAGCGTTTATGCATGCGTGCGAAAATTAAATTTACATCTTGTTTTCTTTTTCTTTATATAAATTGCTTTTTGAATGGAGTAGAAATGACAAAAAAGTAATCTGATTTCTATGTACCGGTATGTTATCCGTGTATGCTGTAAAAATTTCGTATTAATGTAAGTTCATTCTTTTTTCTGCCTATTATTGGGACGATGTATGTAATATGATACTAGGGCTGAAACGGGTCATTGGGTCAAATTTTGGGTCGTCTTTGCTGATGACCTGGTGGTCCTGAGGGCAAAGCAGGGTTTTTAATTCTTTTCCTGTTATACACTGTTATATTTGAACAGTTTTTCGTTTAGAAGTGACCGGGAACGGGGCTTTTATCCCCCAGAGCGCAAAAAATACGACGCCGAAAAGTTGTTAACAATACTAATACCATATACTTAATAATAAGGTAGACTTATCCCGCCTACCTATTTTCGTCTGCGCTAAAGAGCACACCTGCCGTTACGTGTCTGCCAACTACCTTCAGTCGTCGGTTCTTTTCCAGTAGTAGCCAGTAGAGCCACCAAATGGCAGGATTCAAAATCACGTGCTCTTAAGCATAAACCAGTCAATTTTAGCGCAGATGAAACTAGGTAAGCGGTGTAAGTCTATGCTAATAGCATGGAAATAGTCTGTATCCCCGGAATGAACAAAAATACCACCCAAGGTGTGCATATAACTCTTCCTTCGGAATGGCCTTTCTGAAATAATTTTTGAATTTCGCAAATGAGAATATTGATTAATTGAATCCACATGAAGAAGACCAGGTCATATCGGATTGAGACATGGTCACCGGGTCACCAAATACTTGTGGAGCTTATTATCTAATCGTCCCTTGTTCACCAAAGTGTAAAATTGGGATATTGGCATGATTAAGTTCATTTCATTATTTTCTAATATATTAGCAAAGTTTAATGCATCCAGAACGCCTGTAAAATCATTTGATTATCAAAAGAAATAAGTGTATAGAAACAGTAATTAACAGTACAAATTGAATATATGGAAAATCTTGGTAAACTTGACCTTTAGGTACTATTTCGAAGATAGTCATGGGTACAGATTTTCCCTATCATTGAAAAATAAGAAGTATATGACAAGTGTTTTTTTTCTCTTGATTTCCCAACATTTATGGCTTTTGGACAAGAGACGTTTTGATAACCTCCACAATTGGAAATTATCCTTAAATGGACGCAACGCCGCATCTATTGTGTGAAGTTTGGGTTGCCTATCTCACAGGGAGTTTAATAATCATTATACATAAAAATAATTTTAAAAAACACGCTTTTTTTAAGATGGACTAAAAAGTAATAAATAATAAATTGAATTTCTTGTGAATCGGAAAATAAAAACCTGAGTGCTCTTGCTTACTTATCATAAAATCGTAATATCTAAGAGCACTCACGCTTTTATTTTCCGATTCATAAGATTAATTCAATTTATTATTTTTTAACTTTTTAGTTCATCTTATAAAAACATGTTTTTTTTAAAATCCTCCTTTTACATTGAAAACTTTAATAATACACCATTACCATTTACAAACAGCAATAATATATAAACATGTCAAATAAGTATAGAGGGAACCATGGTCGGTTCTATTTACCATTTATTTTCAATGCTGTAGTCGAGAAGTTCGGTCTGGGTTAAAAATACGTGTTTCCGGTGGTAAGAGACTGTGTATTCCCATATGAATAATGTAGAGCGTTTTGACAATTGCTACTCTTGGGGTTTGTTACGCGAAAGATTATTAACGTATAATTGGTATGTAAAAATTGAGCTGTGAAAGTTGAGCAGTTCAGGGCGAACTATGCCGAACTAATTTTAAATAGACCTAGCGTATCAGACAGATTTTGCCCTGTGATGAGTCTGAGAGTTAAAAAGTTCTCTCTTGTAGAAGGTACTCAGTATTTTTTACTATGACTATGAAGAAACTCAGGATAGAATAAAGGCCTGTTAAACGAGATGAAGAATCAATTTTCAGGGTCTCTTACTAAGCTAGAATATTTGGAATTAGTCTGGAATTTAAGATGATATTTTACAGAATGAGGCACCTAAAGCAATTAATGTTTGTAAGAAGCCTCTCAGGAACTCGCAGACTTGTGAATACGGTTGTGGCAATCATGATGGTACCCTAGCTAACATTAACCATAATCTTCTTTCTGGTTCATGTTCCTTATGTATTTGAATCGATTCTTTTTTTTTTAACTGTGTGTGTTTAGGCAACTTCGTCAGTCGGTGATTGGTAAAATGCATTTCTTAAATAAAGTAATTCGCCATTCCCTATCAAAGAAGAATTCGCAGTAAAATGTGTTTCGAAGTGGGTTTTACATACATATCAGTTCCTAATTTTAAACTCTTAAAAGAGTATTGGTTAGTTTCCCTAAAGTTTTTGCTAATCAGTTTCAACTAAGCATGCAGAAAGGTAAACTATACTTCCTAAATTTTGAATGTGAACTATTTTCTTACAGAAGTTTACTAAAAAAATGTGAATCGTACATTTAGGTTGTAGTATCATAGACTTAATAATATATACCGCTTACCTATTTTAGCCTGCGCTAAAACTAACGAGTTTTTGCTTAAGAGCACATGATTTTGAACCCTGCCATTTGGTGACTCTGGTGACGACTATTGGAAAGAGCCAGCGACTGAAAGTAGTCGCCAACGTCTCCTAGCGGCAGGGTTCGAAATCACGTGCTCCTTAGCTCAGACAAATATAGGTAGATGGGATAAGTCTATCTTATTATTTAATCTATGGTAGTACTAGTTTGTGTTAGTTAGTGCATCAATATGTCGTTTTTTATGATTTACAATGACTTAAAGGAATAGTCTATATTTGGTATAGGCTTGTGCCTCTTTTAATTGATGAATAAACATTTTTTGTTTGTTTACAAAAATACATTTTTCGTAAATGAATGATCTGGAAAAAATATATAAATAGACGTGGAAAACCTGGAATTCGAAAGTTAACATTTAGTAAGACACACTGATACTCCAAGAGAGCAGTTTTCCGGTTTAGGTGAAACGAAAGCTTTCAAAGACGTGCTGAGAAATGAAAGAATTCGATTTCATTGAATCTGTATACATAAAAAGAAACATCTAGTCTCGTGAAACTACTTGTGTGAGACACCTAGATGTTAGCCTGTTTTTTATATATATATAAAAAGGGAAGGAGGGAGGGAAGCACACCCAACCGAGTCTTTTTATGAACGTATTTGATTCATGAGTCTTGTCAATAAAGTAGACACAAATCTTGATTTTTTTTTAACGAAATTGTAAGAGAACTTTTAAAAAATAAAGGCCATATTACAAGTACATCCAGTAAACTTGTTTTCCCTTATGCTTAAGTTACACAACACACTGCTTTTATTTTAGCTAGAGTGATAAATATTGTTGAAATTCGTTGATATGTAACACTGGAATTGCCAATGCTGGGAACATAGGAAATGGAACGTCTAGTATGGTACCGCCTGGTAGTTCGTACACAGTAAAATAGCCTTCATGGTCTGTGAAGCAAGCAAAGCAGCGACCTAATTTACAAGTCACTTCGTTAAAGCGAGAGGGAGGGATGGAAACCTAATTTCCTATTTGTAGTAGATTCGCGCTGAATGTAGCAGTAAGCGAGGATGAATTGGCCTTCTCCCCAATGTGCATTGAATTCATCACACAAGGTTAGGGATTAGGTAATAGCACAACGTAAGGTGGGTGCACACGCTTGATAACGTCTCCGTGAGAGAAGAACCTGTTAATGATGGTAATATAATTTCAGAAAATTAACAAGTTGCCCAGCGGCGCTGAGAAGGCGTGCAGAATCGAGTTTATTTTTTTCTCTGGTTCTCTTTAGTTTTATCTAGCGTTGTCGGTATAGCACCCAAACTAAGGCCCTGATCACTACCTTCACTGTCCCTAGAAGACTGTTCGCCGAGGGATGTCATCTCTAACATGTGACGGACTGACGCCATGTAATAATCTTGAAAAGTAAAAAGAAATGCAAAATATAGGAATTATTTATACTTTCATTTCTAGACTTAATTTCGTCAAGTCTGACGAATGACGTTCCTTGGCGAGCACTTTTTCAGTGACCAGTACATTTGCTTCGTGTAACTGGAAGAATTCTAGCGTTAAATGTGGGATCCGTGTGGTATTTCTTTGAGTAGTTTCCTTGTATTTATCAAAATCACATCGCTGTGTGTGAAAAAATAACTTTGTTTTGTGATTTCTTGCTTAGCTCCGTAGTCTGTAATTCTGGTAGACAAATGTATTAGTCTTTGTTGTAATCGTCATGCATCAAAGAAAAGATCTGTATAAACTTCAAGGGCGTGAAAAAGCAAGGGTGAAACCTTACTGGGAATTCCCTTTTCTTTTCGCTTTTTGGTGCTCACTGGATCCTAGCCTGTGATAAGTATGTATTCCTTATAAATTACAGTCCGTTCTAAGTATATGCTGAAAGTTTGAAAGCGATCTGTATCAAAATGGCGAGGTAAAGTTCCTAGACCGTACACGCACACTATCGGCATTGACAAGTAGCCTTTAGAGCCATTGCGAGGTAGGCTTAAAACCTACATCTGCTAATGAATCTTAGGAAATTTCTTTAATCGCAATAATTAAGTATCAATCTGAAAATACAGGGTATTTTCGAGGTGCGAGTTTACAATACTGGTGCAATAGTTCCAGTGCGTCAGCGTTCTGAATAGAACACATGTTTTCAGCGCCCACTTTTGTCTCATATTGTTTTGATCTTGTTGTAAATACAAGTTCTACATTGTTAATATATTGTAAGAGTGGTAGGACTGAATAAACCTTTGAAAGTTGTAAGTTTATATAGTATATATAGTTAATTGGTACTGCATTGAAGTTCAGCGCCACACTTTTGTCCTGTAGATCACGCAGTTTACTCGAAAGAAAAGTTCTGAGATTGCTACTTTGCATGTGTGATGCTAAAAAAAAGTATGCAATCACGGTCTGTGAGACTTCCCTGTAGATTTTTATCTTTCCTGGCGCAAGTAAAGATATTATGAAAACATTCGAAAATTACTATGGAGAATTGCACTACTCCAGCGAAGAACTAGGAAAAGAAAGAGAAGGAGAGGAGAATGATGTAAAGTTCCAGAGGTAATGAAAAACGTGGATAAAGTACTTAGAGGGATGAATGAGGGAAAATGCTATATGATGATTGACTCACAGCAGAGATGCTTAAATGGGGAAGTGAAACTGTAAAGAGGAACTTTTTTTAAATATGCTCAGGGAAAGAGATAAATTCGAGGAATAATAATGCGATTATTATTTTGTTGCACAAGAAATTGAATAACCAAGCGTCAAGTACTACAGACCAACTAGTTTACGGTCAAGTTCTTTACAAACTGGTCACCACACTTACTCAGAATCGTATCGAACGAGAGTTAGATTTTAACCAGAGAAGGGAACAATGATCTTCCACTGTGCCTAGGATTCATAGATTTTGAAAAAGCCTTCGATTCGGTCTCCTTTGGCAGCAGTACTTTAATCACTTGAACATCAAATCATTAAACATACATACTACGAAACAATCGAACTGATCCTGAGATGCCTAAGGGCCGTAAGTGTATTTCAAATTCGCTGATGACAATCCTGTTTGTTTCAGGTGCAGAATTACTAACCAAATGAAAGACGTGAGTAATGAGAGTTCGAAATAGGACTTAAAGTGAATTCAATGCAATCAACATGCTGTAAAAAAAAAATCACGTTAGTTGATGAGTATGTTTACCTAGGGGAACTGAAAACATCGAAATCCAAGATGACTGAGGAACGAAATCCAAGATGCATAATGGTATGGAGCTCATTTGGAAGACTATAAACTTTGTTTCCGGTTACTAGTGAGAGGGCAGTATTCAAAGGCATTCGTGATGAAAACTGGCTCGATCTTTTTTCTAGTTCCGTAAGCCATAGAGTTAATTTAGTTAGTGAGAAAAGGCCGCTTTCGTGGTACATACACTGCTCCGAATTCAAACCTGAATGTGGTTCGAATACCATGTTAATAAGTTCTGTTCTTGGAAGTTACGTGCTCGATCAAGTACAATGTCACTGTGAATTAAAAAAATGAAACAAGCAAACAAATTAACAATAGGCCTAGTTGACACCAGTACTTCTAATTCAGATCTGTCCAGAGACCATGTTTTTCTGTAACTCTCACCTTCGATAAACAGCCATAGAGCCTTAGTTTCCTGTTGTTCCTTTTATTTATTAATTGTTTCTGTAAATATTGTTATGCCGAAGACAGGAGAGGATTAGATTGTTCGGTTTATCATCAACTGTGTTTTGAGAGTTCAAGTATGTTGTGTATCGTGAAGAGCACCGAGGAAATTAAAACAACAATGTATAAAATGATAACGGTACAAAAAAAAAAGTGGATATGTGTTCATACTTAGTTATCAATGAATTACCATTCTTTGTTCTAAGGCAACTTTCGATGGCATTGAGTCCTCATATTTCTTACGTAATTATTGCTCGTAACTTCACTATGCCGCCTCCTTATAATTAATTAACAGCACCTTGTCTTTGAAGTGCAGTTTAAGGATGTAGCCGAGTTGACAGTAAAAGTATACTAGTGAAAGCGTCGATCTATTGTAAAAAGTACCTTTCTCTTTTTCTTTTTCACTTTTAAGTTATAGAGTCATGTACTTCTGTTAGCTACTCTGTTAAGTAGTGTACTTAATGAGCCTTGCATTATTGTTTTTTTAAAAAAGTTACCGGGTGACGTGTACAAATGTTGATAGTGCACTTGAAACAAAGGATGTTGGAAGCAAGTAATATTATGTATTTTCAATTGAGTGAAACGTTAACGTATGCTACGAAAGTCGGTGTAGAAAATGTCCGGCTGAATCGTCGTATGTCATCGACAATTGACAGAAGGTGAAGGGAACTGGGAAATTTTGTGAATGTGTGCAATGCAATTTTGTTTCTAATCAAACATGTAATGAAACTCAATTAAAAGTTTAAAAATTATAGTAATAATAGGTCCCGTTTTGAGGACATCCTCTTCGTCCGATAGGAGGTTAATTCAAACCATCATCACTACTTTCGGGTTATAATCCTTCCTCCGGGCTCAATTCATCAATTACCACACCTTTTGATTTTTATAGTAGACAGCAGATAACACTGTGGAATGCCTCTTGTAGATAAACACCCTTCATTCGCCTGGTGGAATTGGGAAAATCTGTAGAAAACTTTTGTCAGAATGACCGATGTTAATTAGTGCTAAAACCATCTCCACCATTCTAATTCTGACCCGAAGTCAGCGTATTTCGCCACTAGATCGCAGGGGCTTTATGATCTTTTTGCTTTCTTTTGGCCAAGTTGAGTAAATCTAAATTTACATATAAAAAGTTGCTTGTAAAAAGGAAATATGTTCTATTTCTTTTAAAAGGTTTGGTGTTCAACAGCAAATCCTTTGGAGCGTTGCAACGTCTCGTTTTATGGTCACTCTTGGCTCGAGGACGATCTACCCTAAGGATAGTCCATCAATTTAATACATTCAATGTAAGAACCTCACATTTGTCTTGCAGCAAGCATTGAAATTTAATTTTTAAAGATTTTTTTTTTTTACCAATATTGCCATTATTAAAAACACTTTTTTACCTCCTCCGGGTAAATAACAGTTAATTTACTGCCTTCTGTTCATTTGCTTTCATAACTTAATGATGCAGTACAGACTTCACGGAGAATAGTTTTGTTCTCACATGATACATTTCTTTATTCATCAAGTGTCACACATTAGCTGGAGAAAGCGATGAAAACGAGACATTCCCGTCTTGGTGTAGATTGTGTAAACATAACGTAAATGTCATACGGCGTACGTTTATGTGACTTGAGATTTATGAAGGATACTTCTAGCTTGGAGTGAATTTCTTCGACGCCAAACGTACAAACGATGTATTATGACGGCGCTTAACCGCCCGTACAATCAAAACTGATTTGCTCTGGGTAGTAAATTGTTGACATTTAATTCTGTCGCCATTCAGAGGTTTCTTCAAGAGAGGATGCGGATGGATTTTGTTTCCTATCTAATATACGTGACATTATGTGGGAAAAGTCAATTTTTTCTCTATGCATGCGCTGCCTTGTCCACTAATAACTTAGATTCAGGTGTGTAATGGTGTACTGGGATAGAAACACGTTACATTTCTTTGTAAATATGTATTGTTGTCATGGAGTAACACTTATTAGGTTTTCAAATCTTACTTGTGCTTATGGCCCCCGCGGCTCACCATCCAGGCTGAGGGTTTCCTCTCCGTCATCAGGTGAATGTTGGGATGGTACTTTGTGTAAGGCTCTGGCCGATACCTTCTCATCCTCTTTCCTATCCTATCTCGATCCCAAATATGCCTAAAAGGCTAGAAATGAATTTTAATTCATGCTTCGAGAAATTTTGAGCTCTCATTTACATGTGTTAGAGAATGTAGATGGACAGAGATTTTGTTTCCACGTTCAAAGATGGTTAGCAAATAACAATAAATAAATAATAGTAATAAAAAAAAAAGTAGTGTACACTTGATCCATACCAGATGGTCAGTGAGAAGAAGGAAGTATTTTGTGGGATGTATGGAAAGCACCAGTAACAGTAAAGCTGATGCGGCATGCTGACGTCAAAGACTTATCCTTTCCAAAAATGCATATTTCTAAATAGCGCAATGGCTGCGCAAGGGATTCCTAAGTCACATAGATTCTCATATTTTCCACTGCACAAAGTACTACCTTGCTCTCAGGATCTACATAATTTAGCAGCACCGCTCTGTTTTCCTATAAGTCTATGGCAGTTCTTCTATAACAGCATGGTCCTCAGAGTGGATGATTTAATTGTTTTTAACGTTGTAAACGAGCAAGTAAGCTTCTAAGAACGGGACCTACAGTTTTCGGTGAAGTGGGCTCCGTACCACTCCGTTCAATAGACCCTGGCGGGAATTGAACCCTGACCACGCGCACAGAAAGCGAGCGCGCTAATCTCTCTGCCACCTCAAGGTAATGACCCTCAGAAGTCAGTTTCTATTTTCATTCTCTGTTGTATTTTTCTTCATACATTTCATGCCACTTGTTTCTGTAAATGGAAGTTTAAGCTACGAGTTACGTAACGAAACGAAGGATAATTAATGTTGACAATAAGTTCAGTGGTTATAGTATATCTGTGAAGCTTCAAAATACGCACGTAACATGTATTTAAAACATGTTCGTTTGTAGAGAATATAGAAATATCGGAAACATAAGGCAGTTTGATGCTGAGGAGAAAGAAAAGAATAACAGGTTAAGGTATGTGTACATTGAAAGAAGATTGATGAAAATAAGATCTGTCAAGTAAACTACGTGAGTCGTTCAGTGGTCTTCGAGATTTAGACACTATTCCCACTTAGGAACCAAAATGTGCAATTATCCTCCATACTGAAGTTAAGGAAGAAAACGTTCGAAGAGATATTTTATGAACTAACGCTATATTTTGCGTCAAAAGATTTTTTTCTGTATAGTGACTTTTCCTACGTGCATGACCGATGGTTAGTTAACCTTTGTCTTCTGCCTTACAAGAAGAAAAATAATAGCATAGAAAATTGTTTCCCAGAATTGCTGGACAGGTTGAATTACTTGTTGGTCCATTAGTCATCTTTTGTTAACTCATATTCACGCTAATCATGCATAAGAAAAGGCCTGACCTCGGGAGGGTTGATCTACTATATGGTATGCGTTACTTGCTATGTTTGCAAGAGTTCTCTTATAACTTGAGGTTATGGATATTTTTTTTCGCGTAGTCTAAGCAGTACAGCTTGCAATGAAATTCGTGCTACAAATATGGTTTCGTGATAATTTTACTCTGGCGATGTGGTTTACTTGAATTATGCTTATGTTTATGTATGTCTGTCATATGTATTATTGATTTACATTGCACAACATTAAAACAGTTGTATTGCTTCCGTCGTGGTCATATTGAAAGTGTAATTGATCAGCGTATAACAAAATATATTAGTCCAATCGTGACAGTTTATCAAGAACTCATTATTTGTTGACTTTCAATAAATACTGGGGAGGCGACGCGAAATACCAGTCTTAGGTACGTCGGCCATCCCTGTGGATATTCCAAAATTATTTTACGTTCACCAGTCGAATTCCGGACTGGTACCTTCCATAAAAGCCTTGGTCGGTATCTTTCTCGTATATTTCCTTAGAAAACTGCTCAAGGAACATCCATCATCCACCAGATGCTAGAAATATAAATTTCAATGAGGATACTGGCAGTCCCACAGAATTAGTTTCCCCGTTTCCTCCCTTCAATTGAGTCTTCAATTCATTCCTTTAATGGTGGGTAATTTCATGAAAATGTCGCCCGTCAGATTAAAATGAAACTTTTCGGATGTAGCAAATTATAGGGAACGCTGTAGAATTAGTTGGTAAAGCATTGTGTATGTGTTCTGAAAATGAAAGGTAAATAATGGGTATAAATTAGTTACTTTGAGTTGTATTTTCGGCCCGTGCGAGGATAGGGCAGGGGAGAGAGATGGACAGAAAGTCGGTAAAGGCCTAGTTTGAAGGTACCATTAAGACATTAGCTGAGTGTGACTTTAAAAACGTAGAAAATCTTGTCCGATAACCCATCCCTGGGTTAGAACCCAGGAATTTCATGGGAACGCTCTAATTGATTCACGCCGCTTGGAAATATTTCTGATAGCCCATCCCTGGATTAGAACCCAGGACTTCCATGAGAACGCTCTAATTGAGGCACGCCGCTTGGTGCAAAACGAAAACTTAAGTTGAATTATTGTAGAAAACACTCCTTACTATGAGGTAATATTGACAATATTCCCACTGTGTTACTATCCATTTTGAGTACCTAGTGTCTACAGATTTTTGCTTAAGTTCAAACAGTAGATTTTTTTTTTTTTTTTTAATGTATGACGTGCAAATTCTAAGCGTATTGTTCTTCCATGCTATTTAACTACCAAAACAGCCTCGTAAGATTGTCACTTTATAAGCTACTTATTAATAGCTAGGAAGCCGTATATCACCACTTTATCCGTCTGTCCACAATTTTCAACTGATTAACTACTGGTGTTGTAGAGAGGTTCTGCGAGACGAGGTAAAAGTATTATAGATTACGTATATCTGTCCGCCCATCCGTCACTCAACTTTCTGCTCAGAAAGTAATAGGGTTACGAAGGTGTCGTTCGAAACGTCTCGGCGAAACTTTTCAGCGAATCATCATCCAAATCCGACGCTCGCTGATGAAGCCTGATGGTGGCACATTACACTGTCCACTGACTAGGTTTCGCCTCACTTGTTAATTTATAGGATCTATACCGAGTGTCTTCAGCCTCGGCCGATTTATCGTTATCGCTTTTCCATTATGTTAACCATTCTGTACATGCAAACTACAACACTATATGCAAGTTGAGATTATGTGCTATCTTAAGTTTGATACATATATTCTACTCGGTGTTGAAGATGTTCGTGTTTTGCTTGGCTTCAATCTTCTATACTCTTGTGACTATGTTAGCGTTTCCTTGAAAAAGTTCGTTGAGTTTTGATCAGAGCTGAAACGGGCCAAGTTTCGGACCAAGTCTGTGCTTGGTTCCCTGAAGGCCGGATAGAGTTTTTATAATTTCCTTATATACTGTTGCGTTTGGGCAGTGTTTCTTGCAGGGGGTGACCGAAACAGGGATTTTACCCCTCAGAGCACGAAAAATTCGACGTTGAGAAGTTCCTAACAGTAATCTAGCAATAGTTGCACATCCCTGAAAGAAAATACCCCCAAGGGTGTGCAAATAACCGCCGACTGGGGTAAGTCTTGCGGTCTTGGGCGTTAGTCAGTATTCGATCTTCGGATTGCCGGGTCAATCGGTTCACCTATGTGCGGGTCAGGATCAGCGGTTTCGGCTCTGCGAAACTATCATCCTTTTTCAAGAGCAGTTCCGAAAAAGCTTCTCTCTCTGTTTTGGCTTTCTTGATACAAAGAACTCAGTGTGAAAATTATTTATTTCGAATACCACAATTAAATATTTGCAAGTTATCAAAAGAAACATTTTTACCAAGACTAACTTATGCAGAGTTATCATGTTGAGAATCTAAAACTAATATCTGATCCTTTTCCTGGAACCAAAATAGCTTTATTACAAATCGGGTTGTAGCATTTTCCAGGATAACAACATTATAAATTAGCACTACCTTCTGTCCAGAAGGGATGCTACCATGGTCATGGTGTCGTTGAACTCATCACCTCCAGCAACATGGTATAGTTCGTGAAGGACATAGTTTTTTTTAGTTTTCCTATGTCAGTAGAAGACACACTCATATGTGCTTTATATAGAAGGTTTTTGTGAACTCAGCAAGCAGCTATGTCATGAGCCCGTCTAACATGTAAGGAATGGCGTCCGTCGGCGAGCACACTTCGTGGGAAAAGGTTTACAAGGGTAACAGTCAAAAGTTTTAGTCCAGGCATTCACGTGGTGAAATTCAGGAAACACTGAAAAACTCATTCAGATGAGCAGCAGCTCATTCCAAACCCTTGCTGCTTCTCGCGTAAGTATATATTACGTTGTATACAGTGTGTTTTATGAACTACACCAACAAACTTCGGGGGGTGATTCCTCACAGCGAAACAAGACGAAAGTTTCTTTGACAAATTTTCGAAATGTTCATAGTTTCGGAGCTGCAGGCTACCGAAAGCATGGGAAAATAAACTTTATAGCTTCATATTTCTAATATGGCTAATATTAGAGCTGATGCGGAACGGTACTGTCAAAGACTGTACGCTATCCAAAGGAATTAGTGATTCCCAGAAATTCCCTGAATAAAGGTGTTCGAAATGAGCGTGAATGGGATGGCTTTCCAACAGGAAACAGCCGGCCGGGTAGCCGTGCTGTCTGAGGCGTTAGGCCAACGGCTCGAAGGTCCTGGGTTCGAGTCCCGGCAGGAGCATGGGCGTGGATTTAACTGGTTGTAAATGGGCGAATCGTGACGGGCCGAAGTCAAAAGTTACTAGACTGGCCCATATAAAATAGTTTTCCACCAGAAAACAATAATCGTTGTGCCAAGTCGATTTCTCAAGTAGATAACATATTCCGAACGATTTTATAAAAAGAAGAAACTGGTTGTATAACAAGCAGGAGTAAGGGTATATAATTTTATCGAACTTTTTATTTATTTATTATAAGAGATTGAATATCATTGTCCAGTTGGATGCTGGGATGTCATCTTTACTCACACAGGAAGTCATTTAGTTTTCATCCTACCTCTACTTCAGAAATATACCGGAATTCCCTACTTTCTTCGGAGAATCCCTTGCACATCCATTTAAAGTCTGACAGTATCATGCCGCATCAGCTCTACTGTTCGTGATTTTAGAAGTATGGAGCTGTAAAGTTCATTTTCCCATGCTTTCGGCAACCATAGCTCCGAAGCTATGGACATTGCGAAAATTTGTCAGAGCAACTTTTTTTGTTTTGATGTGAGGAATTCACCTCCCGAAGTTTGTCGGTGTAGTTCATAAATACGTTGTATATATTACAAGCCTTGTATATCCCCATCCTGATTTTTCAGTCCTTCCTTGAAGAAAACGCATCTAATAAATGAGTTTCAAGAAGTGTACTGTACCACTTTCTCTCCCCAGCTACCGTAGAGGCAAAAAAGATTGGTTCGAGAAGCCTCTTTCATAATGAGCGGCTTCTCGTGTTCGTATGTTGCGTCACTGTTCTTTTGATCTAAACCAAAGCATGGTTTGGATTCCACGTTAATGATAGCTCCCGTCCGTACAGCTAAAACAATCTGCAGATCAAATTGATTCAGTTGATTCAGAGGTAGCGTTCGTGTCTCTTGTTTGCGAGATTCGGAGTTATAGATTCATTGACAGTCAAACCAAGTCAAGGCAGGGTTGTACCTTATCAAGACAAGAGCCAGTTTTCATCTCCACCAAACAGAATTAAGCAGGGGATTCCGCTAATTCCGCAATGCAGTTTGGTTTCATATTTTGGTACATACTAACCTACCACTGTAAAACTAAATTGATTTATGGGCAAAGAATGATTTGTCAAGCTTATCAAGGAATTCTCTTTCAAGAAAGTACCACACTGAAAAGAAAATGTAATATTTTGTCCCTTGGGATTGGCATCAGAGCATTGTCTGACGTAATGTGAACATAGTTGATCGTGCTTTACTCCTTACTCGCCGTTCCTCGTTTCCTTATAAGTCTTCTTGTTGTGGAGCTGTGTGTATATTGCTGGGAATTAGGCCATTCGAAACAATGCCTTCCTAAAGGTAGTTCAATGGATATACGGAAACCAGTACGACAATCGTTCTAAAACTGGGTCTTTCAGATTACTTGAACGGGTGTTAAGTGAAAGTGTTTGAATTAGTGACAACTTCGTTTTATTTAATATCTAACTAACTTTCTGAATTTCATTGTTAATTCGCTTAAATGATAATTAACGAAGCATATCTCTTGTACTCTAACGTGGTGAGTTAGACATAATACCATTCTTCCATCGTTGTGTGGACTACAAAGGCAATCACAATACCAATCACGATTAGTATTGCGAAGCTCTAAATTAAAAAACATTTTGCCCCGAAAATAGTACTAACAAAACAGGGATACGGCGATCTTCCGGCCAATTTCCACAGGCAACCTGATTTATCGTTGGTGTGGTCCCTGGGGGTTCTGGGCTTCAGCTTTTTAACCCTTAATCCGAATTTGTATCCACTATTAATTAAAGTACGAAGTATCGCTCCAATTAGCGTCACTATGTTCGGCCCACACCAACTACCTACCAAAATCGAAAAAAAAAAAAGTTTTGAACAATTTATCAATTCCAGTAAAATAATTCATTATGCAGCTGTTCTTGCGAGTTCGCGACGTGTTTCGTATCGTATCTTCACATTTGGTGAAGAACCAACTGGTTTCAATATCGTCTAACTATACCTAGCACCAGGATTTCCGCCAGAATTTTCAGTTTGGGGTGGTGTAAATGAAGTTTGTACTGTTTCTATTGATTGGGGGGTAAACACCCCTGTAGAAATCACTGCCTAGCACATATACAACACCAATCAGATTTTGTTTTAAAGGCGAGAAATGGAATAAAAGAGATGTATTCGAAGTAATAGTGGTAGCAGGATGCCATACAATTCTTCCAAATTTATAATCTTCCTTCTTACTGCTTTGCCAGGTTGAAGCCAACGTTAATGTCTGCACCATATCTGTGGTTTGTCGATATTAAATGTAATTTGTTTACGGCTTATTGGAAGTTAATCCGACTCCAGCTTGAGGGAATTTAGTGAGTCAATTTTAGTGAATAGTACACATACCTTACTTAGTCGCTAAATTGTCTGAAGATGTGGTGAATTTCCGAAACGTCGAAAATATTTTCTACTTAATAATAATAATTTGGAAAGTCCATGTGTTAAATTTATGCAGGTGTCGTAATTTATTATGCGTAAAACATCATTATGCCCGGATTTTAGGGACAAGTTTTGTTTTTCAGTTCATGTCTTTACATGACATAATTATAGATCGATAATAATAATAATAATAATAATAAAGGGGATATGGAGTTTGTAACATTTAATTTTTCATTAACTGATTGCATTTTTTCTTCCTTACTAAAATCACTCAACTGAGAAAGGCATTTGATCTTGAGGCGCATGTCGACCGCACATGGCGCAAAAATGTTGGTGAAATTTGTAGAAGTAATGAAATGCAACTATATTTATGTCTTTAAAAAAATAATTCAGCACTGCGTAGTGTATATTTTTGACCAGCAAAATAGTGCCCCTTCAAATGAAAAATTGATTAATTTCTGTATATAATAAATCGCACATTAAATAATCTCATTGCTAGTAATTACAGACGTTTATCGTCGTTTTGCAGCCGTATGTAACGCGGATGAGCGTGAAAGATAAAACTATGTAATAGCGGCACAGGTGGGCAGCCATATACTACTCCCTGCGCGTTGATAATTATTCTGTTGTTGACTGGCAGGTGTTAATTTTTTTCTACGCGCAAGGACATATTTCTATATGCATTCGGTCTTCGTAAAGGAAGTGATGTGTTATTTGGTACATTGGAATGTGATTTCACGTTTCGTTTGAGCATATCGGTTTGTGTTGTTGTGTTATTTGAATGAATAATAGTTTGTGTAAATTTGTGATATTGTAGTGGTACCAGCATAGTGAAGTTTCATGAGTGATAGTGGCTATCGTAAAAAAGTCGTATTAGTAATTACGATTAGGTATCATCCTATTATTCATGATGGCAGTTTGTATAATGCTGGTAAGTATCACAGCTGGGAAAAGCTGGGAAAATCCGGGTGAAGTATTAATTTAACAGAAATTTAGTATACAGAATGCTCGGTAGTCATATGCCCTTGTTTTAGGTCCGATAGTATAGGGCAAGTTGTGTTTCTAACAATAAGGGGCCTCATGTCCCCGCTTTGGCCGTCCGTGTAGAAAGAAAAATGAATGCTAACATGTATGTTGCCTCGATAACAGTTATGGGGTTGCATAAATGGTAGGACGTTAGTGCGTTATTGAAACAAAGTACCAGACCATAACCAAAGTTAATGAAGGGAAACCTGTTATGGTAAAGAGCTGCGGATTTCGCCACATACGGACTACATAGTTGGCACTAATTGCATTACTTTATCACTGGACCCTCGGAGCCTAAGCGGTTTTTAATGGGACAAAAAGAGATTATATTCCATCCAGATAGCTAAGCCGGAGGGTAAACTTTATTTTATGTGGACCATTTTAGGAACTATGAACTTCGGCCCGTCATGGTGATATGAATTCAATGAGTTTAATTTCCACAAACATCCATGACCCAGGCGGGATTTGAACGCGCAGCCTCGTGAATAGAGTCCCTGCGCCCTAGTTTACACGACTACCGAGGTGGGCGTAAACCAGAGGTAAAGAGGCCGTTGGGAAGACGAACACGTTGTTTGGATGATAATATTAGAAGAGATCTTTTAGAATTAGAAGTTGGTGCTGCAAAGGAGTTTCATCTTGCCCAGGATAGATTAAAACGTTGTTGTTGTTACTGCGGCGAGTTCCGTAAACCATAGAGTCAGTTTGTTAAATACCTAAATAAAATTCTTGGCAGATTTAAAATAAACAATTAGTATGCACTTTTATAGCATTTTTGTTGTTGCAGTGTTGCCAACATCATTCAACTTTTCACTGCTTTGAAATGTATCATGCATCGGCTATTTTCTACGAGTCATCAGAGTGGTGTAAATTCTTGTGTTTTACAACTACGGCTATTGCCATTTATTATCTGTAACTTCACTGTTGACCGCGTGAGAAGGAAGGTGATAGGCTAGGTATTGGTCAGGGCCTTAGTTTAGGTATAGTGGAGAGATTCGCATGGTTAATATGAGGAGCAAATTTCAATTCGGATGGTTAACAGCAGGGCTTGAACGTCTCTAATCAAGGGTTTCGGTTTTCATCCGCGAGAAGTACTTTTTTTTATTCTTTAGTTCACAATGGTTCGTGGTGCCGTCAGATCTTGCAACGTTAATTTAACTGATTTCCCGACGTCATAAAGTGACGAAAATTTTCATAGCGACGTAAGTCGGATAACAATACAATATACCATTGTTACTTTAATATATTTCTATATATTTTAAAAGCATATATGATATATATATATATATTTTTAATATGGACTTCTTAATCCTAAAATAAATACTAACCTGCAATGAAGCTGGGATTGACTAGTTGCAAAACACGTTAGGATTTGGGTCACAAAACACGTCAGCTTGAGAAAAAGTATTCGACTTAAACAATTCGTACTAAAAAGTAAACAATATTTTTGTGTATGCATGACTAAAAAGAAAAGCATGGAACGCACTCTCATACATAGTCACTTTATACATTCTTGAATTGGTGCGCCCCATGCTTTTCTTTTTAGTGATGCATAAACAAAATTATTTTGTACTTTTTAGCGCGAATTGTTTAAGAAAAGTATGTCTGAAATTTTTTTATTTTATTTTTAAAATTCTGTTTTCTGGTTCCAATAGGCGTCAAGGGGGGGGGGGGGTATCCGCTCTCAAAAATCGCAGGATAGATGTAAAACTGTCAGTCAGCGAGAAAGGAAGAAGAGATTACGGTACTTGATTTTCCATAGTTCGGCTGCGCATAGTACATTTTCGCTCTTGGAATGTTCAGTGTTACAAGTAGGCTATTTTATCGTAGTACGATGATTCTATATTACTTACAATTAAGGTTAAGGTAAAGCAACGATCTGCAACAAAAGATGGCAGCACTATCTCCTTGTCTAATGTCCTTATTGTTGCACGAAATTTCAATGCTGCTCCTACAATTCAATCCTAGAGAGCTCTAGCTTTCAGGAAAAAAAGTTTATAGCCAATTCAAGAGTTCGATCAATGCCGATTTGTTATTTTTTCTTCATTGTTTAAATCACTTGATTGTTGTTGTGAATATCCAAATCTATAACAGTGAAGCTCTTTCAACAATGAACAAAAACGAAAAAATAAAAAAATCGGCATTGATCGAATTCTTGAATTGATCATGAACTTTCTTCCCTGAAAGTTGGAATTCTCTAGGTTTGAATTTGTAGGAGCAGAATTGAAATTTCGTGCAACAATAAAAAATCATTAGATATATACGGAGATAGTGCTGCCATCTTTTGTTGGAGATCTTTGCTTTACATTCACCTTAAACAGCTATATTAAATCTTGTTATAACTTAAATCATCTTGGTGCCGAACGGGTAGCCGTTCGGTCTACGGCGGTAGGCCAGCGACTCGAAGGTCCCGGGTTCGAGTCTTGGTGGCAAGGCATGGGTGTGGATTTTAATGGCTAAAGGACGAATCGTGACGGGTCGAAGTCCAAAGTTACTAGACAGGCGTATATAAAAATAAAGTTTACCAAAGTTTTAAATAATCTTCGTGTGACAGTTGTAATTCAGCGTGTGTAATTTCAAATGGTTTGTAGTGAACTGCATTAAAGCAAATATAATTTATCAACTGTATGATAGCAACTATATACAGTAATTGAGTTTACCTGGCTGATTGAATTTTCCTTTACATTCTGTTTTGTTATTTCCACGTTATAATGTTATGTGGTCACCGTTGACCTTCATGTATTCCTATCACCATTCACCTTGATGTTGACAAGCTTCTTTCACAATGCAATATGTAAGGACGTCCATGTCGTGGGTGCAAGGACCGAATGTTACATCGTACTGTCTCTGTATAGTTACTGCATCCCATTACCAAGACATACGTGATAAATACGTAAGTCACAGAATCCCTTGATTTTCTAGTGTAACAAAATGTTGTGTGTTACCAGTGTAAGTAAATGCACATAATTATGATTTTTGGTGTTTAAAAATAAGTAGTGCACATTATTCGTTATTCGTAGATTGTACTAGAATGGGAACAAAACGACAAGTATTTAGTACGACTTAGTTTAAATAATGGCTCTCTTAGGTCATAAAACATGGAAGTTTCCTTGGTTAAAGTAGAAAGATGTATGGCTTGATTCTGGGTACACTCAAAAAAATGTTCAGAATAAATCATATTATATTTGCTACCCGTGACCAGATTTTGGTAATTGGGAACAAAATTTCGTATAAACTGTTATCTTTGTGTAACTTAATCGCGATGCTTTATAAAACTACTGTTATTGTGTAACTTAATCGCGATGTTATATAAAACTACCATTATGCATCATTTGTGTTTTACCGAAAGCGACAAGGTGTATACTGTAAGCCGTCTCCATCAGCTCGATCTTCGACTTCTTGTTTTAACGTACGTTAATATTCCCTAATATTGTTGAGAAATTGCATCCGTCCTCTTCCTTCGTCTCAACCGTTCCTTCAATTGCATCAGTTTACTATGTAATCCTTACATAAAAAAAAGTCCTGGCATTTCCTCCCACCCCCAAATGTTCGTCTCGCCTGTTTCGTGTCCAGCAATAGATGTAAACAAGTTGACAGAATGCTGAAAAATTGGTCGCCATTCTAACAGGGATCAAACCCCAGTTTCCCGATTGCCGATCGGATGATCAGTAATTAAACTAGCAGATAGCACGATCTCTTCATTCTGTAAGATGTGTAAGCTCAAGTAAAAATTTCCACAAGAAAGGGAAAATTCCTTTGCTTTCGCCACGAGAAAATAGGTTCAGCTGAGGCTAAAGCAGTAGGACATCATATGCATTATTGGTGGACACCCGACCGGCGATCGAGAGACCGGTGGTTCGATTCCGTTCTAGGATGGCTACAAATTTTGAGATCGTATCCATATACCAATGTATTTATGGAAAAGGGATGACCCTCCACAGAACGTTCGAAAGTTAAATATCATCTTGTATTTCGTTCTCTTGCCCGCAAAATTTGCACCATCTTCTCTTTCGTATGGTTATTTCAAACACTCTTCTTAATATGGAAGTAATTCCCCATATTTTATTTCTTTAGTTCAGTTTAATATTTTAGACGTCGATGTTTTTTTTTTCTCAAAGAGAAGTTCTTCAAATTTTTAATTTGATTGAATGTTGGGTCTAGTTTTATTTCGTTTCAAATGAAAGTTCCAAGTAATGTTATTCTTTTAATACAACCAAGGTTTTCCAGTTTGTTGGTGGTGTGCAGTGTGAAAACATTTCAGTGTGGTGACTCGATGACGTCATCGTTGCCGTGGGTGTAAAAGTTGGGATCATTTCCATGATCTGAGTAATTATTCAAATGAAACGTACTATTTAAATGATTCGTCAGGCTGTTTGTTTATTCATATTAGTTTGTGATGCCATTGGAATGGTTAAACAATAACTGATTGATAATTTAGAAACAGTCATAATTTAAAATGATAAACTGAGTGGCCCGATAATAAATTACATAATTTAAACTAGATTTGTTGAATGAACTTGCAAAAAGTATCAGTGTAAAGCGTTCATTATGTAAGAAATTAGTTATGCTTTCAATGTTTAAAAATACGAAACTTAATATGAAGAATGCAATTTTTAATTTGGTCTGATGTTCCGTTACGGGACGCATTATTTATATAATTACCTCATTAGTTTTCCCTCCCTTGTACTTACACAAGCCGGTTTTCTGCTGTTGACAGTAGCGTAGGAAGGTACCAGAGAATTTATGACTCTCTGTATCTGTGCCAGGAAGTGTTGTGACGTGTCCTCACATTTTAACCTTGAAGGACGCTGCCATTGAGAAAGTTCGTGAGACATGAACCTTATCGGAATAATCTTACGCGATAATTATAAATATAATTTGGACAATAAACAAGACTAATAAGTGTAACTCATTTTAATAAGTTGGTATTGAATCATTGAAATATCTGGAAGTAAATCATATTACCTTGAACAGTACATCATCTTGAAGTAAACCACATTGGCTTGAACATTACTTTACCTTATTCGATGAATTGGTCAATTAAGCTAAAAACAATGTTCGTTCAAAAGTAAAAATACAACACTGTTGTAGATTTTACATACGTAGCTGTACATTCTTCTGTTTTGATGTAGTTCTTAAAAACGTATTTTCGCTGTAGTAACATACGGGATAAGGTTTTAGTATCCGATCGTAACTGTACGTTTTGATGTCATAGATACAGTTTGGAGTTCCAGTGTACTTCCGGTGGAAAAATATTTGGGCAAATATACCTGCTGTAGATCTTAGAATAAATAAATAAATAGATTTGCTCTTCCTCAAGCCGTCTGACCTATAATTTGTTTTCGTAATGGTTAATGGTGTTCCTTACTGGTGAATTGCAATTTGAATTTGTAAAAGGAAATCAACCAATCATAAGCAGAGAAGGGTTCTTGTGCTAAATACACAAATTTACAGGATTGTTTCAAAACGTCTGTATGTTCTGTTAGTGCCAGGTGACTGTGTTGTCTCGACTACAAAGGAAAGAATGTTTTTAAATAAAATCTTTGTATTGTAAATAAAACTACTTTTATTCACGGTTCAGTTTCACCCCTTATACACGTAAACCGTTTATACGTGATCATGTATTCGCAAGTTGTGTATATATTTGGTCTTACCAAGTTGTGCTATGTGGAGAATAGAACTAAGTTTGACGTAGTTCACAACAAACTTTGACGCTTTGTTTGAATTACATTCGGAACGATCATGTTAGCTTAGCGTACTTTCCATGTGTATGTGTGTTTTATACATCTGAATGTGCGTTCAATGTATTAACACCAGATTGGAACTCCGGATTTCTCTCGTAATATTCCAATTTTGTGGAAATGAAATGCAAATTCGTTATTCAGTAAAACCTCTGTTAATTGAAATACTTTTAACCGAAATAACGTGTAACCGAAACGGTAAAAAAAAAAAATAATAATCATTGTTTTGCCTGCTGACGTTTTGCTAATGAAGCGTTGGCGAGATATTGGAGAAAGAAACCGGTGTGGAAAAACAGAAACAGATTTTTTTTCAAAAAACAGTACGCAATAGTATTTCGATTAACAGAGGTTACACAGCCCCTTTATTTCGGATAACAGAGGTTCTACTGTATATATATATATATATATATATCCCAACCCGTCTGGTCAGCGTGGGAGCAGTAGACCAACTCCTCCCTTCGGGGAGAGGCCTCATCCACTAGTGGATTGAATATGGCTGTGATTTATTTATATATATATATATAGGGGATTTTAAAGAGAGGAGATCGCACTTTTCCGAAACCAAGATTTCACTGAACTTGCAATCATAAATGTCTTTTTCCTCTGTGATCTTCGTTAAGTTTGTAATGCTCCAATCTTGAATTCCATACTAAGGGCATTATTACACTGTCGAGCTTGCGATCATCTTGCTCGTCAAAGAAGCTGATCAGCAAGGTCGACAGTGTAATAACAAAAAAAAATCCGTCAAGCTTGCTCAAAAGCAGGTTCGTTGAGCAAATTGATCAGCAAGGAAGATAGTAGTAGTGCAAAGTATACTGGAGCTCCTCGGCAGCAGGCTCGATAGAATAATAGTGCCGTAAATCAAGAAGAGTAGAAAATTTAACTTTTTTTCGATGAGAAAGTGGTTTCCTTGAACATTATTAAATTTCAATCGAAGAGACTGTATTTTTAACGAACAGACTCGCTTTGGATAGAAAATGTGACCTTCCTAGATGGGATTCCGATGCTTTACGAATATTTGATCTTCAAACTTAGCTGGGAGTTTTCATGTTTTTCGTGTGCTTCATGTTCATGTGGGGCGAGTACTTGTCAAGTCCCTCCCCCCAATTTGTTACCGCGAAGGTTATTGAAAGACGAAGACCTACTGTAAAGTTGATCGCGTTTAGTTAAAAATGATAACATAAAACATGACAACTTTTCTCAATGACATAAATGTAACAGAAGACATCAGGAGTAAATATAAAAATCTTCGAACGTTGTTTTCAAGTCTCTGACGGGAAGAAAGAGACTGTTTCAAAGGCATTCTCTCGCAGTTGCCGTGCTAATCTCGGGGATAGACCGGTGGGTCACTATCCAGGAGGTAGTAGGTTCAGTTCCACTAAGATTTTTCTCTGTTTTGGATTCATAAGAACATTACTCTTCTTTCTTACTAGATGAACATTTCACCTCAGTACGTGGGAATTCATCTAAAAAGAATTACATTCCCATTGAAAAAAGCTACCATAGATGCCATCCTTTTTGCGATCGTAAATTTATCATCATTTTTTCACGATGAAAATCAGCTCTAAAATAGAATTCCCTCTTTCCGCCCCCGTAAGATGAAATATTCCGCTTAGTTCTACTAACTGGATTCCGCTCTTCATAATTTGGTGTGTAAACTGTTATTGATTAAATACATTTTTTAGGTAATTCTGTTTAAGATGTTCAGTGTCTCTTTAAAACGATTGCAAAACTATAGTTACAGAAGCAGTTTCCGTATATCACCTTTATTTTTGTAATCTTTCTGCTCGTTTTTTTTTTTTTTTTTTTTTTTTTTTTTTAGCTGACTCAGTATGTACTTTTGTAATCCCGTTCGGCTTATGTTCTCACAATGAGAAATTTTGCAGACATTTCGTTCCATTATGGTCTGAAGATCTTTTTTCTCCTCCCTCTCTCTCTCTCTTTTGGGGCCGTCGAACGCGATTTTGTATGATGGGAGACCACTTCTCAGTCCAGAACGAGGGATGTAGATAGTCTCCGGATCAATACGAATCCACCGAGCTTCTCTTCCACCCACAGATCCTCTGGCACTGTTCAACCCTTCCTAACTGTAGACAGGATAACCTTTTTTGTATCACGTAGAAATGACACCTCGGTCAAGGACAAGGTTATTTGAATTATGCCCTAAATACAGTCTACTTGCAGAGTACATAGGGGCATGAAAAGATTGTGTTGCAATGCTACAATAAATTAAGAGCTGCACCTTGCTTATTCTTTAATTTACAGCAAAAGGGGTAAACGTTAAGTAGAAAATGGTCAACTTTGTGAATTGGTCTCCAAAATTTTAATATGAAGACGCACAATGTTTGAGGGAATGTGTGTTCCTTAGTGATGAATGGATCCTCCATAAGTGGTATTGTGCTAGAGATTATGTAGGGGTAAGGAGCGGAATAATCCTGAATTTTGCTGGTACTGGAGAGCAGTTTTAATTGAATGAATTGTTACCAACTTCCAAAACGAGCGGTGAGCTTCTAAGGACTGAACCTACAGTTTTTCTTCTGTTAAGTGGTCTCCGAATCACTCCGTTTGATAGACCATGGCGAGAATTGAATCCGTGTCACGCGCACAGAAAGCGAGGACGCTAACTGCTCAACCAGCCCGATGTCAGCAGTTTTAATATATAAATATCCAACCATATAACGTCGTTAACGTTTAAGTCCCGCGGCTGGCCATCCTTATTGAGGTTTGCTCTGAATTTCACCAGGAGAATGCCTGGGATGGTACCGCGAGTAATGCTCTGTACCTTTCCACCCGTACTCTATCTCGGCCTGAGACAGAGATGCCTAAAGGCCACACAATTCGAATTTATGGATAAATTCGTATATGTTTGAGAAAGCGATGTATGGCTTCTGTCGTTCACTCTTATCCCGAGATTGTGTTCGTAGAAGTGCGCGAAGTGAAGTAGACAGGTAGTAACTGCAGATATAGTAGAGAAAGTTCCTTGTGTTAAATGAAGTGGAAGTTAAAGATAAAAGTAATGTATGACTTCATACTTCTTTTTAAGCGAAGTCCAGCTGGAAGAAGGTAGCTGCAATTGTACTTCGTTTACAGATCCAATAGCGTCACTCAGTCTCTTATTTTTGGATACTTATTCAGGGATGTTGATTTATCTTAAAAGCTGTTGCGCCCGTCCGTTGGCGTGGTGCCAAATGAAACAAATAAAAAATGTTATATGTCAGTCTGCAGTTTGTTAGCTACATCTCCCAACGTTTCTTACCGGGTTACGAACAATCTTTAAGTACGTGCAACCTGAACGTCATAGGTGTTATGTGGGTTTCATAAGTAGATAGGATATTACGCTTGTTACTTCATGTGTTGTCGTCTCCAAATCTATAAATCTTGGAAGACTGCAACACGTAACTAATAAGCGTAATTTGATCATACAACCTCTGCGCGCAGTGGGAAAGTATACGAGATAGGAGGCTGTTAAAATTCCCAGGCCAAACTACTGGAGCTAGAAACACCAAATTTGGTATAAGGGTGTATGATCAAGAGTAGGTAAAGGAAAAAATCCGACATTTTGAAAAATCTGCCATCTTGGATCCAAAATGGCCGCCGAACCCATTGTTGTATAGCCGGAGCTTAGTAGAACATAGACTTCGCATTCTGAAGATCCTGCGCTCGATACTAGCGTACGACCATCCTAACTGAAGTTTTCTTCAGTCAGACCACGAAAATATCGGAATGGTATCTTAAACCCTGGCTGACTTCTTTCCGCATGCTTTCCCCTACTCTATCCCGGCCTGAGTCTTAAATGCCTAAAGGCCATAAATGAAATTCAAATTGAAAAGTATGTTTGGGCACAGACGAAGATGTGTAAACCGAAAAGTGGGGGGAGTTATATTTTTATACTGTCCAAGAGCAGCCTGCATTTTATACTAACTTGTCAGTTTTAATAAGGTTCTGGGAGTTTTATTATTACAGTTATGCACATTCTGGTTGGAAACTGTCTTTAAAATTCAGCGGAAGGCTTGTCCTCCTCATATATTCACGTCGCAGTTACGTGACTTGGTAGGTTCTTGGTGTCACAATTATTCTTGACTGCACTGGAACCTCCTGTTCAGTTTGCGCGTATCTTATGTTGAGTGCATTTGTTGTATATATTTATTAGTTTATCAGTGGTATTTTTATAATTGTGGTTTACTATTGCCATATAATGACAGCTGGTAAGATATTTTTTAGTTGCTCTGTTTGTTCATGTTTTAAAAATGCTTTTAGATACGAAGATCATCTCTTCGACTATCCCCATTATTTGAATATCTATCTCCTTTGGTCTATCTAAATGATATTTCACTATCCATTAAAAACGTCTGCAGTACCTTCGAAACGAAAGTAGCTCATCTTAATGGAATTAGGTACGCTGATCTACGAATATTAGTTTCTCTTCACACATGCGTTTAGAGGTAAAACAATATGAACGCTTTATTTAAACATAGTACATACAAGTAAAATCTGTTTCGTCGAATGTATTGTACTTCTGTATAGGGTGTTATAAAATATTAAAGAATGATGTTTTAGAGTAAAAGGAGAATAAATTGATATTTACTTCAGAAGTCACTGTAAAATTTCCACATATTTGAAGACCACAATTTATATGGTAGGTATTAAGAACATTTCATTTAGCTTTGGTAATAAGTTACGACTTCTAGGAACTGGACCTACGTTTAATGTGAGATCGGATCCGATAACGCTCACTTTGAGGTGACACTATATGATGCCACTCGACACAAAAATTGCTCTTTCTTATTGACTGTCTTCCTTCCAGTGAAGCTGAGGTAAATGAATTCGGTACAGGCCCCGAGTTAGAAATATTTGGCACATAAAGTATAGATGATTTTTCTTCGAGGTGTGCTCACTTTGTAAACAGCAGGACACTTTTTAATCATCATTTGCGGGATCCATCGACGTTGATACAGCCATTTTATTAGTGACCCCATTTGTGCTCCGCTAGGACTTTCCTCCCTCAATTTTGAGTGAGTTTATTTTGTAAGCCTTGAAGTCAGTAAGATCGGTAATGTCGACACTTGAAACATACATAGATTTTTAAAACGTAAATAGTCAACAGAAAATATGCGGCTAAATTCCTGTGTTATAGGAACGCTTGAATATTGTTCTCGTTATCTGGCGATTAAAATTTGAATTTAGCGACAGTGTGTATGATATATGACTACGCCACAACCTATATACTCCCTTGTGTGTATTGGTGGGCGTGGCTACGGTCTACTGATAAAGGTGCGTTCTTTTGAAATTACAAGTAGTTCTAGGATCTACTAAAGGTGAAATATCGAGTACCATAATTCCAACCAGTGGTGAAACGGGAAACAGGTCAATCTGGTGATGCGGGTGAAGTTTTGGACCGGGTCTAGGCTTCTGACGCGGTGACCCGATTTAGACCCGGTAACCCGGAGGACAAAGCAACTTTAAAAAAAAATATTTCCTTGCGTTTGAACAGTGTTCCTTTTAAGGGTGACCTGACCAAGGACCGGAGATGTTATCCCCAGCACACGAAAAATATGACCCCGAAGTTCCCGGTTAAATTATGTTCCACATACCTAGTCAATCAGGTAAAGTTTTGGATCGTTTCACCTATGTTCGGGTCAGGCGCTAGGTCTCTGTGACCCGGTTTCAGCTCTGATTCCAACATTTTACACGTACACTGAAACTGCACTAATGGAGGATGCCAGAGTTCACTCATCGACTCAGTAATGGATGAGCCCTTTGCCCGATATTAGGATCAACTAACAGACAGCTTGATATTAATATACTTATTCTGTACTACGTCTGGCTTTACTGTGATTTCTGCCTTAAGATTGGCACAATTAAAACTTAATGTAAGAAATACTTGAACACATCCTTCGTGTAATGGTTGTTTTTCTTATACAGTTCATTAACATAAATGAAGTAATCGCATGGAACTTACCAAAGGTGTACAGGAAAATGTTGAGAAAAAGAAAAAAAAATCCGACGTCTGAAGCCTATCAAAGAACACTAATTTAATTCTGACGTAGGATTCTCCGTGTGGTTGTAAGTCTCGTTTATATCACCAACTGAACTAGTCGATAAAAACTTTTGACAACTTTCCTTCAATAACGAAGAACAGCGTACTTTGTTCTGTGTACGCAAAAACTATAGGAAAGAATCTTATCTGTTGTGAACAGTCTGTTGGTAATGTAATCTCTAGGTTGGTTATTATCTTAACTTGAATTCTTGACATTTTTACACTTTATACTCTTGACGTGTGACTGTGTGTAGTAGTTATGTGAGGTGTATTGGTGATCGTAGTTGTGGCGAGAATTCAGCTAATCTTGAAATTCTAGTAATATAGCATCTTATTTGTTCAAATCATTTAGTTATCGATCATAGAAATGACAGTGGAAGACGATTCGTGGGATGATTCCGACGATGAATTTGGTAAGTTTATCAGATTCTACATATACTAGCATTTTTTTTTTCATGGAGGAAGGGATGGAAGTGATGTAAGAATCGTATGGTGTGTGTGGTTATTTGATTTACTTTTGACGTATTTGAAAGTATTTTGCAAATATACATAGTTATGCAGTTTGCACGAACACTTTTAACCAGCAAGCAAGTGACCTCATTTAAAGCGTTAAAAAATCGTCTTGTACACGGGTTGGTATTTGCCGCTGCAGAAATAGGGGAGTTCAGCCTCTTGATTCCCATCCTCGTATATGCCAGGATAATTTTGTTCCAAGAGGGGAGAGGGTATATTTACGAGCCTTGTGTGTTATTTCTGAAATTGTAGCAACTGCATTATTATCATCTGACAGAAACTTGAATATGCCACGAACAAGATATTTATTCCCTCCCCTCAGAATTATGACTGCATAGCCCACTCAGTGATGAGACATGTAGTTTATTCCTCGTGTTTGGCGAGAACGTCTTTTTAAGAAACAGATGGCATTCCTGTTTGTGACAGGCACTACCACTATCTCGTTCGATAATCCAATGTTGAACCTAATCTTTCCTTATAACATTTTTAATTGATATGTCAATCTAAATAGTAAATAGAGATAAGTCTTAATAATGATAATGGTTCTTTTTTCTCAGTATTTTTGCCTCAGACGTGGAGTTGCCGTATAATCTTTATTGAAACGCCCAGTAAAAACAAACTTTCAAATGTTATGAAAACTTAAGTAACTTTTGTGTATCAGACTTCATTATATTTTTTATAGTAATACAAATGTGACAAAGTCGAACAATTAGCGCAATTTGGAATTTTAGCGTAGTTACAAAATACATCAATCTTCTGCAGAAATGAAAGATTATTTTGATCTCTAGAGAGAATTCAGTCTCATCGAATTTTACTTTTTATAAGCGAATCTAGCGTATATTCAGGGCTGTAGTCGAAGGTATACAGTAGTACAACGCGTATTCTTTGTTTTCTTTTCATATATATGTCCAGTATGTATTTAATTTGGATATTGCAACAGTGAGCTTATTACGGTCAAATACTTCGATTTCACGTTACCAGGAAGATGATGTTGAGGGGGAGAAGGGGATATAATTAAATACATGATGCCCATCAGCATTTTAAAACAATATTTAAAGTATAAAGAGCAGTAACAGGCGGAGCCTCAAGTCAAGTAGTGCTACTCTGCGTACGGCTGTGATTTCATACGTGTATTTAATGAAACCATGTGTCAGAAGTTAAACATGGTCATCACTTAAAAGTTTCAGTAAACTTAGCATACACCCTGTGAATTTTTTTGGGATTACACTGCTTATATCGTCTGCGGAAGCGAAATAAGTGAGAATGAATTTCATCAGTTAGGACCGTTTTGAAGTTATGTGGTGGACAAACACCGTGTGCGTGGGTTTTCTCGGGGTTACCCCGTTTCCTCCCCTTTCTTAATTTCACAGTTTTTCCCATTATCATCCATCCGACCAGAGCTGAAGTTGCTTAAAGGGTTTAAACTTAAATTCAAAATCTAAAACGCCAGTAAACTGTAATGTTACTTTTAAAATCATGAAATTTTCTTGAAATTTTAAAATGCGCAGTTTGTTTGAGGTAAAATTCAAAATGGCGTCAGTTTAAGGAGTCATGATTTTGAAAAATCTCCTATAGGATATTGATTCTGGAGTTTAAAAAGAAGCTCTTGATGGAATTCTCTCAAATGGCTGAATTATTCTCATATTTTTTGCATGATCTTTCGAATGGCTGTTAATGAGTGATTGCCCGGAGGCAGCTTTATCCGAAGACAGCTGGGCAAGGTGAACCGAAAATGTTTTGCCATTTGCCTTTCATCATATGGAGATAGAAAAAACGTTTAACTGAATTCCGAATCAGTGCTTTTAATGAGTCTCCACCGGATTCGAACCTGGTACCTTCTTGGAATATCTCTTGATTACGTAGCGACGAGCGTTCATTCCTCTAGCTGAGAGTCCCATGAGTAGCTGGGATAACACAAGTAAATAAGTAAAATGAATTTAAGAAGACCTTTAGGCAACTTTGGCTAAAGCCAACAAAAGTGAAATGTTTTATTTATATGTGCAATATTTGTGTAACTACTTGATTCAGGAGCTCCATGATTCATGTTTTATTTCGTTGGGGTGACGCGTTCGTTGCATGCGAGGCGTGGTGAGGTTCGTGTGTCTTAGAACGAATTTGTTGGGTGTGACAAGGCCATGGAAACGCAAGTATGTTATATATTTTTCTTTTGAGGTGTTGGTTTGTGTTTTTGTGTGAACACAAAATACTGACATCAAAACAGCAAGCTTGTCTTACCGTTATTGATATTGCGATGTTACTTCTCACTCATACTTGCTTGTTAATCTCATTTATCTTTTTTTTTTTATTTCGTATGTGATAAAAAACAACTTCAAACTACTTGAATTGGTTTTATAGTACAGATCCAGCCGTGGAAACTGCTAGTAATATCATACACATTTGTTTCCAAAATGTTACAATATTATTATTATTATTATTTATTTATTTTTATTATTATTAGAGGAAAGTGCTCAAAACCGGACCCCCATTTAGTTTTTGAATTTAAAAAAATAGAAAACCGGAAAAAATTATGTTTTCAAAGAATGTCATATTTGCTTTATAATGTTATGCACCATTTAAATTTTACTTTTAGAAAATATAATAAAAACTTGTTAGTATGTAAAAAATAGTTTCCGAAATCGGCCCCGTTGTAAAAATAATCAAAATAACACTAAACAAAATTAGAAAAAGGTATTAAATCATAGAAAACATAATCTAGTTTGAAAGTATAAGTATAATATAACAATTACATGTTTTAAGTTTTTTTAAAAAAGATACAGAATGCATTCAAAGAGCTAGAGAAAGCGTATAACAGAATTAAATCGTTTAGTGACAAAAATCGCAGATGTACACACCCTTTTTAGCCCCAGTACAATCCTTATGGAATAGCGAACACATAACGTACATGACCCAAACTTTGTACATAATACAAATACATACCGGATTTAAACATGAGAAAATAAGGGGCCCGTTTTAGGCAACTGAAGGGGATCCGGTTTGCGCGACTATAGCCAAAATTTTGTTAACCCAATAACTTTTTAACTAAACATCTAAATGAAACGGTTTAATGATAAATATTCACATTAAACCTTAGCATTTGAGAATATATATAGGTCGAAAGGCTTACCTGCCAATATCTAGGAGAAATAACGAAAAATGTAGCACAATGTAAAAGTTTTTTCGTTGGCAAAACACGTAATGGCGGACTGATAAGCAAGAAGTGAAGCGGGCGACGTGTGCACTCCTCTACGGAGTGGTAGAAGCCTAAACTAATATTTACGCTTGGTCCCACTAAAGTTCAGAAGAATGCAGAGCCAGGAGACCGGGGGTCCGCTTTTGGGGGAGGGGTCCGGTTTTAGGGCACTTTCCTTTATTATTGAAGATACACTATATCGTGTCAGACTATCTTAATTTACTTTACTGCGTTGTACCGTGCACCCTATCAGTTTTTTTAGGCTTGAATGGAAAGTTCTGTGAAACCTTATGCGCCCGCTCTGCCCGTCTGTCGACAACTTTCAGCTGAGGAACTACTAGGGTTAGGAAGGTGGTTGAGGTGTTGTTATAAAGGTCACGTCAAGATGAGTTCAAACCCGTATCGTTCATCCAGAATGCAGGGCGGCTCCCGCATTTCGTGGAGAGTTCAACTTTGGAACTAAAGGTTTCGTTGAGATGAGTCAAACCGGTATAGATCACACACATTATAGGGACGGTTCCGGAGATGGGCAGTTTATAACTTAGGAAGTACTAGGGCTAGAAATATGGTTGGGGTGTCGTTGGAAAGGTCTTGCCGTACTTTTTCGAACGGAACATTGACCATATAATTTGGATGATCGCTGCTGAAGCCTAGCGGTAGCTTTTTTGCGCAGTCCCTCGACTGGGCTCTCCACCTTACTTGTTTTTATTTAACTGATTGTTGCTGATCAAAACTAGATTCCGCGAATTTCAGGGCCCTTAATCTTGAAATAAGAACCGTGCACTATCAGATGGCATGATAGTACGTGCAGTATAACAAGGTTTTGGTGTAGTAGAAAGCTTTTCCAAAACGTAATTGAATAATATACTAACGTTTATTCGTATACATTTCCATCCATCCATTCAGTCTGTCAGTATCAGATTTCAGGGAAACGTAAATACTGAGCTGTGAATGGAATCAGGTGATTAAGAAGCATGTGTGAAGTAGATAGCTATTAGCGTTAGAGTAAAAAATGTTTAGATGCTTTGACGCAAACAAAAAGTTTTAAAATGGGTGACTCAGAGGGGAAGAAAGGAGTAATGTTAGTTTCCTCTTTACTATGGTTCAGCTAAAGGATAATGTTCTGAATATTCTAGCTGTATCTTTTTACCTTGTTACTGAAGCTAAAGTATAAGTGTCGTAAGATCTTCGTGTTGAACCTAGGAGAAAGAAGAAGCTTTTGGTCTCAGTAATGGGTCATGCGAGCTTTCACTTCAAAAGGAAGTTCAGCTTTTGTGTCATTTGAGTAACATGTGTATGTCATTGAACATTTTGCTTTTCCAAGTTTTCAGCCAAAGTCTTCCGAAATGTGATCAGACTGTGGTGGCTAACGTATCAAAACAGGGTAGGGAGCTTAATGTTTATACGCCCGTTTTCCTATATTTTGGAAAAAATATTACCGAAACCATTGTTTTCCGTAGTTTTTTGTTCATTATTGTGGTACCGGAAACGATGTTAACTTTTGACCAAGTGATTTAACTGGCAGTTGAAGGAAATCAGTGCTGATAATGGGCGTTAGGCTGGAGGCAGGTCTTATGACTAGAAAGTACCTGGGCACATTGAACCAGTGTTGGTTTTACCATTGCCTTTTATCGGATGAAGACGTCCTAAGGACGGGACCTACAGTTTAAAAGTGACTACGAACCATTTGTATTTCCACCGGGTATCGAACTAGGGCCACTTATGATTACAAAGCAGCAAGTGTTCCACTCACCCACCTTCATTTGAATTTAGTTTTTAATGCCTTTAGGCAACTTTGGCTCAGGCTACCCATCTTCATGTGAACCTACCAATATTTACTAGCATATCTATTAGGGTCTATTGTTTCAGTGTAATACGATAATTCGGAGCGAAGGGGTATCAGTTTTAAAAGTTACTTTGAATGTAGTTTCAATATCGCGGGGACATCATTCATTGTCGTCCTGGTTCATTGAAGTTTTCGATTTTTGACTACGTCACATATCGTTCTTGTCATATGGTTTGTATTACAATAAAAACTTGTTCCTTGTTAACTCGCCTCACTTTTAAAAAGTACGTCCAGACAAGTGGGAAGTTAACCTGTAATTCATCAACTTCTTTCTGCAAGGTAGTCGAGTATTGTCATGGTTCGAAGTCCAGAAAAACTATCATCACCAAGAAATTGACGCCATTCTCGTGCCCACAATATTGTGAACTCGTTCCAGTCCTAGTACGAAGTATATGTAAACAAATAACTATTTTTTAGTTAATCACTCAGGCTTTTAAATTTGACTTAAACCTCTCTTTCGATGGACTACTTTATCCAGTTTTCTCCTCAGCAATATCCGATTTATGCAATTTATAGAGGGAGGGAAGATTTTTCAGACCCCACAGCAGCGAATTTTGCAATTGAATCAGTCATTACAGAAAGGGCATGTGTTAAATTAATTTTCTATACACATGTGACTGATTCATTGTTCATATCCCAGACTTGAAGAGTATTTCGGAAAGCAAGGACAGGAAGAGGACTTTTGCACAGCGGGCAAATCACATTCTCCCTCTCCCACCTATAAATCGAACCCTGCATTGAAGTCATACTCCCTGTCATGAGGCTTACTAAACGTTAATGGTGGAGGTATAACCAGTGTCAGGCATTCTGATTATATTTTTATATTTCAATTATTATTATTGGTCTTTTTATTTTACGCTAAGTACCATACTGTAGTACACATTATCAACTATCGCTTACGCATTAGCGGAAAGTGTTACAAATTACTACTTTTGCAGAAACTGAATGGGAATCTTGAGAAAATGAATTTTGAAATACATTTCTGAAGGATGAGTACTGAGTTTTCGTACTTTTCTGCAAAAAATGTGCGATATCGCATATAGGTATCAAAAGGAAGGAAAAAAGGCAAAGAAGGTGGTCTGACTTACTAGAATACGGTGTCGTATTAAACGTAATGGTAGCGTCAGTGGTAGGTAGGTTTCCTTCATCGGGACATAATCCGTTGGAAGGCAATGACAAACCGTTGTTGGTTGATCTTGACCAGGAAATGTAAAGTTTGGAAAGAATGAATTAGCAGACGGAAAAGCGATTTTCGCCAATATAGGACAAATCATTGCACAGAAAAATCTGTCTACGTTAGGAGGCTTTTTGATTTTCTTCAGTAGTATTATTAATTACTGATTTTTGTAGTTAACACTCATGTTTCACATATTTCGATTTTAGTCCGGTGACCATTTTAATAAAGCACAGAATCTTAAACTTTCTAAGGGTGTTTTTGAAAACCCATACTTTTCAACGTTTCATATTTCCATTTTTTTCTAATATCGGACACACCTGTTTTCTAGTAGATTGACAGTAAATTTGGACACTCTGCTTATGTGCATAAATTCGTATGAACACATACAGAGACGTAGACAGGTTTTATATGTGGTGTGTGTGAGTTTCTTCCTTTCCTCTCGTGTTTTCGTTTTTGCCTTTTCTCTTTTACCGCTACATTTGGCAGTAACAGATAATATCGTAAAATTAAGGCAGCTGAAGACGGCGTGCTCTTCAAGTGGTTTTGTTGTTGCCATGGCAGCTGTCAGAAGTTTTGAGAACTTACTTCAGAGACAATCAATATGCGTGTCTTTGAGAATATTGGAGTTACTTCAAAGAGTGAACTTTCGTGATGTAGTTCACTCTATTGTAAAGCAAAGAGTCCTCCATGCTGGTCTATATTAATGTTATTATTTCAATCAATGCTAAAAGCATGTAAGAACATCGATGTCTCCATTATCATCATGTTTCAGCGCGGGTAACAAGTACCAACTCCCATTGGCAAGCCTAATTAAGTTCGTATCTTCGTCCTAGGACGTGTATTTTCTCAGTCCTGGAGATGAAGGGCAGTATAGTATCTTGAAATGGTTCTAATCCTAATTCTTTGTTTCGATGTATCTCAGTGTCGGGATATGCCCGCTAGGTTATGCAAGCATCATCCAAAACCATCTCCAGATCCAGAAAGACATAGAAGTCCGATTAGAATTAGTGGTGTCTGTTTTCTCTTTTCGTTGGTGAGAGCATAGCGGTGTGTCGCAAACAAAAGCCTGGAAAATCTTATAGAAGTAACCGTCGACTGTTTTTGACTTAATATTTCCAGTGACAGGTCAAAGAGGCGCTGTTGTCGCGATATTACTTATTCAGTGACTGATAACTAATCAGTTGATAGCGGACATTCGTTTATCTTTTTAATTTTCTTTTAACTGTATCAAGTGAGATTGGCTGCAGCCGAGTGAAGTGTTCCTATTTCCATATCTTTTATAGAGTTATCATAATCGTTATTTACAACGTAGTGGATTGTTCTAGATAACCTCTTAACTTAATAAAGAAAGGATGAACAGCTAGACGAAAATATGCTCCCGTGGGAAATATGAAGCAGACATGATGCCAAATGAAGTAAGCCCTGCCGCACACTAGGCGGTTCAGCCGCCGCGATTCAACCTCAGAAAAAAAAAAACTTTTCTTATGAAGCACCGCATACTTGGCGATTTAATCGCAGCGACAGGATTTACCTGCCAAGAGAAATAAAATGTCTGCGATTCCGACGGCACGGCGATTTGGGAGAGGAGCAAAATAAAATAAACACATGTATTCTTATGAAGCATCCTTATATATATATTGTCTGGATGCATCCATGCATCAACAGTTTTACAATTTTATCTTTGGTTGTGGTTCGTTTCGGACACAATGAAAGCTATTTTGAAAATTATTTTGACTAAAATCATAAAGTAAAAATGAAATTCCGAGAAGTGTGACATGTCAGTTTCCCAGAAATTATTTTGGAGAGGTCTTCTAATATGCTTAAGGGAATAAAATTTTTAGATGTTGAGAAGAAAAGACTATTAAAAAAGACTATCTGGGTTATTTCTTAACTCGCCATACAAGCAATTAAATTGGCCAAGTTTTCTTATTTAAAGGATGAACCCATTTGCAACTCCGTCTTCGGAGCCTCCTTTTTCTTGTGTAACTAATGGTATTCATAGTATTTGTGTGGTGCTAACCATCTTGTTTCTACCAACACTGACAGTAAATTGAACATGGAACAGGTGTAGTACAAATCGAACGACCAAATCGCTTACACAAAAATGCACCTCGATTTGGTCGCGCGATTGAATCGCGTCGGCTGAACCGCCTAGTGTGCGGCAGGCCTAAAAATATCCTGAAGTTAGTTGAATGAGGTTCGGTTTTCTGCCGGTAGAATGTTAGTGGTGTCGCTACATCTTAGTAAACTTGGTACGTCATTTTCACCATGTGGATTCCGTCAGGTTTTATTCTTCTTTGAAATACATTATCATCTAATCAATTTCGATTCACCGCACCCCGACTGAGAATCCTTGATCCTCCTCCTAGCTCCTTCCTTCCTTAGTCTCTTCTTGGAAGTTACTCTTGAGAAATAACATCTTCTAGGATTGAAACGAACTTCGACCATGTATGCCAGTTTATATATACAAGTTAAATGATATTTCGTAGGGTAGACCGGGGCTTTAACGATGTGAGGGACAGAACCAGGTCAGTACGATCGTGATTTGCGAGAATTTTTTCAATCTGCACTCTATCGACTTAAGTACCATTGGGAGTGGGGATCTCACTGCTCATGGCGGTTTGGATCTTCTTGTCGATATAGCCGATACTGTTCAAAATAGCCCCGGGCTAACCTAGTGAGTGATCTTTTGATGACCTCAGAGCTTGCAAAGAAAATGCTGCTAGTGTCAGTGTTTCATCGTTTTTCCCCTTTAAATAAACTAATCAGTGTATTGTGGTGTAACTGGATGCTATTTCTGCGCATGATTGTTCGTTCAGGTGCTACACAATTGACACAATTGGTGGTCCTTTCTAACGTCCTCTCTCTCTCTCACTCACAAACACGTATGCACTCAATTAACGACATGCATTACCTGATTGGCGTCTCTGATATGGAAAAATAAATAAATGCGAGAACCAGACTTCAAATTTGAAAGTAAATGTTTCATATTGCGTTACTATAGTTCTTTAAAATATGTATAAAAATGAAAATCATTAAAAATCTGCACGGCCAAAGAGACAAATCACAACTTAAATAAATCAGTTTAAAATTAAAAGTAACCAATAGCGAACTTTATGAGCGATTGCTGCCATCATATCCAGTAGCTTCGTATTATTTACATAATCAAGCTGGTGGACTGGACACTGGATATATTTCCCATGTCCTGACGCTGTTATTGCCTTCTATTATTCTCAGTAGTATGAACACGAATTATAAAGTCGAACCCAGTTTGAAAATTAATTAACTTGGTTGTGTGATGTTACTAAATGTTTTGGTGGAATGTTATTTGACTTCAAACAGATTGAACCAAAATTCAGAATATTCTTAACTAGCTCATAAGCCAGTCCTGGTTGTACGGTGGCAAATGCAACAAACATGGGCTTTCTTAAATTCATATACAAACAACAGATTTGTTGTAAGAGATGAGCTGCATCCCGTATCGTGAGGAGGTAGAATACGTTATTTGAGAGAAGAATGGTATCCGGAAGTTCAAAATAGTCCATACGGTGATAATTTTGGGACCACACGTAACCTACAATATTGCTGTTTTCAAATGAGGTCGACCAAGGACGACGAGAGACAGATTTTATATATAAAGTGTAAAGAGATGCCTTGAACTGCATCTTCTATTTGGACCACTTGTTAACCGAGTACGACTGTAACCGAAGACAAAGAATTTGAAACTAGTAGACTTCTATTTCTGAGTGAGTTTAACTTCCTGTTATATGTAAGCGTTTGAAGCAAATATAATAATGTTAGCTTCACAAGCTGCAAAATCAAAGATGATGATAGTATACTAATTGTAACGTTTATATCCTGGGGAAGTTACAAATCCGGTTCCACTGATAACTGTGGAGATAGTGGTCTGTTATGCTGTATGAACCTAGTAACATGCGAATACTAATCAACTCTTCGCTTTGTGTAGCTCTTTGTGCAGTAAGTAATTGTTTTAAATAAATCTCTAGTTTCTTTTAAATCTTTTATGGTCAAACTTCATTCAAATCCACACCGTTGGCCCAGTGTACATCAAAGTATGCACGGTCCTTCATGTGACCTGAGAAAGACCGTAGCCTATATGGATCCAGCATGTACATTTGAATTGACATGATTCGTGGGGCAAGTATTAAAAATCCATGTCCTTAAATCAACCTGCCCCTAATTTTCATTGCGCCTTCATTTCACCAGGGCAACACGGTAGATTAATGATTCCCAAACCGGAGTACGCGTATCCCCAGGGGTATAAACCAGGGCATTAAGTAGATCCTTTTTTCCTCAATGGATTAAGTGCTTCTCTCAAATCTGATACCGCAGCGAACCTGTTTTTGAGTCTTATATCCACTTCAGATTGTTACGCCATGTAAAACAGGGTATGAATATTTCCGTGAAACAGTGCAGCCTGTACACGAGTTCTATTTTGCTTGTTTCATCCTAGTGCTTAGAATCTCGCAGAATGAAGCACAGTATATTTATTTGACCCTTTCGCGGATTTGTACGCCTGCTGTATTGTCACACAGTGCTAACTTTCGGACCTCAGGGTGGCGCGCACGCTGTCTGTGCGTGTGGTCATGGTTTCAATTCCCACCGAAGGTCATTGAATGGAGTGGTTCGGAGCATACTTTACAAAAATCTGTTAGGTCCTGTCCTTAGAAGCTTACCAGCTCATTTTAGGACCTTCATAACGTGTCAATCAACAGCGCAAAATTTCGGCAGAGATTGACTCATGTTTAGAAGTGGAATATGGTAGCAGTATGAAACAAGCTTCGTGGTTAAAATGAAATTTGAAAGATTATTTTCCTTTCAGTGCAGCTGCGTTGTTTCACGAGTGTTAACTTCAGCAGGTCGTCTTCAGCCGTTTCTGGCATAATTGAAAAAAAAAGAAGAGGGAAATGGAGGTTTGCAGAAGCTTCAAACAGTTCTGTTCCAATAATTACTGCGCAGTGCAAAAACTAGTGTCGAACTTCTAGAAAGAACGTTTCCATTATGTGCAATTGTCAAAGAAATAAAATTAGGGTATATTCAAAGGTATATTCAGTTGCATTTTGACTTCCTTCGTTTAAAAAAAATAAACTGTCTGGTTGCTGTAAAACTTTGGTGGGCATGCAGCAGCGAAAATAATAATAATAATAATGCAGGGATCTCTTCATATCCTTGTCGTTTCGAAAGGTCTTCCCAACAGTAATGGTGGAAAATGATGGAAATAGATGGGTGGGTCAATGCTCGGTGAATAAGGTGGGTGACGGAGACATTCTCAGTCAAATGCTTTCATTTCGTGTTTCATTTTTAAATATAAATATCCAGAGGTACGGAGATGTGTATTTATGGTGGTACGGGAGGTGTTCATCTCACTCAGTTGCATCTGGTCTTTCTAAGTATTAACTATTCCAGTATTACATTATCAACATTGGAGTGTCGACCACTTCTGCACGTACCGCTGAGGTCACGATTTCTACTGACGAATTTTCTGTTCTCATAACACGTGCAGTGGGCCACTGTGGCTCAGTTGGTAGAGTGCTCACCTCTGGTGCTAGGGGTCGTCGGATCGATCCCTGCTCATGCCATGTGAGCTTTGTGGTGGACAAACACCGTGTGCGTGGGTTTTCTCGGGGTGCTCCCGTTTCCTCACACTTTCTTCATTCCACCATTTCATCCCATCATCATCCATACGGCCTGAGCCATAGTTGCCTAAAGGCCTTAAAATAAAATAAAAAAACTCATAACCCGTGCTGTATCGAATACAACTGTTACCTATTGTTTTCCTTACTTTCCCTAAAGCTTCCTTCACTTTCAACATTTCAGGTAGTCATGTCATGTAGCAATATTCCCTTACACCTACGGAAAATTCCATGTCGTCGCGCATACCACTACGGCACAGGTCTGTCTAATGTTCCGTTAATTTTCAGCATTATCCTTTAGCGTTATTCAGCGTTATCCGTTCTTTTTTTTTTTCGTGCCTTCTACAACGTATTCTGACTTCATCTTGGCCTGGAGACTATATAGCACTAACTGGCTCATGTGAGTTTTCACTTAAAATTTCGCGGTTCCTTGGTTAGAAAATGCTGATTTTTGCTAGAAAAACCTTTTATGGCTTCCTCGTGTGAAGAAGAATGTGAAATTAGTGAAAAATTCAAAAATTCATTTTCAGATAGAAGATTATTTATATGAACGGGGTTAAGTTCGTCTGGATATGGAGACCTTTATATTCGTTACCCTTGATTAGACAGCTCTGCTGATGTTTCTGAAGCTCTTGAAGAAAAGTTCCTTAGAGCCAAACTTGTATTCTTTCTGGCTTTGGCAGATACACCTTTGTCTCCCCTACACACACCGGTACATTAATTGCATATGTTCATGACCAGAGTCATGAAAGAAGAGAAACAGATCTGAACTACAGAAGATAAACCCAATAAAGGGGAAGCGGAGAAAAATTGACCTCGAATATACAAAACTGCAAAGCCAAGGAAATGCTACGATTTTGCTAGAAGTGTCGGACTGTGCAGTTCACCGTAGCTTAACTTCTACTAGAGTGCAGTCCTCAAAAGTATTATCATAGACCTCATAATAGATAGACTTAGCACTTTTCCCCATTTCTGGCTGCGCAAAATCTAATGGTTTTTTTGTACAGGAGCAGGTGATTTTGAATCCATCTGCTAGGTTGCTCTGGCATCGACCACATAATAGAATATGAGGTCGATGCCAGTGCAACCTAGCGGATGGATTAAAATTCACGTGCTCCTGTACAAAAAAACATTAATTGCCATAAATGGGGAAGCGTGCTAAGTCTGTCTATTATAAGGTCTTTGGTATTGCTGACGGAGGCATCGCATTCTTAGATTCTATAGAAGTAGGACATTCGTTGATATCTTTTTCAAGTTTGCTTTCCTGCTTGTTATTATTAATAGAAACTTCGGAGCTTCGCTGGAGCCATGGTCATAGACTTGATGATCTCTTACGGACTTGAGAGAGGGTTGATATATCTTGAATTTGACTTCTCACTAAACATCCATTATGGAAAACCTTGTCAAATTGCTGCTGGAACTTGCCATGTGGCAGTGCAATGGTGGAAAGAGACCTTTCCATAAATAGGAATGTTTTTGCCGCAGAGCTGAAGTTCCATCTGGGTCAAAGATGCCTTCATAGGATTGAAATTTCTCACTAGATGTTCCTGTCAATGCGAAACGTATATGTGAAGTCACGAAGTGGGCAAAGGTAAAAAGTAGCGAAACGATCAGCTGAAGAGAAGAAAGCTGAAAAATAGGAGGTCCGTATAGCTTGAGGTGGAACTTAACAAAAAAAAAAAAGAGGGATAGTCATATCAAAATCTCAAAAATAAAAGTGCAACAATCGATGGAAAACTGGAAGATGATTTGTTTTAAAATCTTCCATTTAATTTATCTTGAAATTGACTGTTACTCTCTGCAAAGCTGACTTGGAATTTTTCAGAAAATAACTACGGAAACCTGGAAAAGACCGGGGAATATGATTGGTTACTTCAGCAGTCCCCCTCCTCTCCCCCGCGGGTAGAATGTTACAAGAGTCTTTGTATTCTGAAGCACATTACGAAACAACTATTGGGAAATTGCCAATTCCATAGTTTTTCTATTTCGTGGAAGTTGTCAAGATAATAATACTGTTTAAATTTTATCATCGTGTTAGACACAGCTATTTTTCTGACCGTGCTATGTTTTCGACGGGCTTTCTAAATAATATTTTATCTAGTGGATTCTTGCCAGATCAGTAGCCAAATAACGATAAAGCCTTATAGTTCAAACGTGCAGCAGGATCGCATCTCGTGCGCTATGGCGACTTGGTGCAAATATATATTATTTCTTGGTGTGTGTGGGGGAGGGGAGGGGGGGTCCATTCTTTCTCTCAAAACAAATTGAAAATAAAGAAGGAACGCAGAGACAGTCGTGGTTCTTGAGATCTCTAAGTGTATCTCATACTCACTAAACAATACTAATAGTGGTTTTGGGCGGAATCTCCACTTTTTCCTGGTGTGCTACTTTTTAAAGAAATATCAAGCTGTTAATTTGCACATGCAATAAACTAGAAAAGGTTGTAAAAGCCTCCGTGGTTATCAAAACTTAACCCTGCTCTCTCTGTTTCACCTAAATTGAATGAGGCCATAAAGTAAAAATTTATGAAAAGTGAAATTAAAGTAGAATGTTCGTAAGAAATTTGAGACTTTGAAATACAATGTGCACTTTTAAGAAATAGAACTTGTAACAAGGCATAGAGATATTTACTAAATAACTTGCAGTTGTGCGAGGTGACATACTAGGTATTCAAAAGCATGGTTTCGCTGGTGAGATGTTCTTTTTGTGGCGTGCTTTCAGTATTGATCTATACCAGATTTGTAACACTTTCTTTCTTTCTCTCCCGAGAGAGTACTGTTTCGGATTTTATTTAATAATTATTCAAATTTTGATATACTTTCCTGAAAAAGTTTTAGATTATCACAGTTATTCAGATAGCTCCAGCTGTATTGAATCTCTTCATTTTACTTACGTGAAAAGTTCCTCGTGGCAAGAGACAGATCTGTTTTATCCTTGTAGCATTGCTTTAAAGACATTCAGAGAGATCGGTCGTTTTTATGTTAGTTAAAGAGAATCGCACATTACCAAGTAGCAAATTTTCACAACGATATTCAGTGAGATAGTACATTTACATCTAGGTTCTAGGTAACGTTCTGTTGTTTGTCGTATAATTCGAAACGAATTTGATTATGTGTAAAATTTCTGTATTCACCACTCGCGATAAAAGGTACTTAACTTTAAAAACAACAGCTACTGCAGTCGAGGAAACTTACGAGTAGGGTTTTTGCACCGTTCTTGCGTATGTGTGTGTGTGTGCAGCAGGGTGCGAATTACGGCTGGGTCGGTGGGGACAATCCCCCTCTGGAATGTATTTATCCCTGCCTGCTAACTAGAATTCGCTATCCAGGGGGGGATGAAATTCCGCCCCCCTTCTCTAACACGTTATGGCTTTCTTTCACGAGCTTACAATTAGACTGGTAAGGTTGTGTACTCTAGTCATCAAAACAATCTAATCTGCATGTTTAAAGGGGGAAAAAAAATGTATGCAGACAAAGCTTTTATCAAAGCTAGATACAATAGAGGAAAGTATCCAAATTTCGCCTAACAGCCTACTTCACTCATATATGTTTCTCAGTTAGTATGAGATTGAAATTATTGGAGTCAGTCGTCACGTCCGAAGCAACACGCGAACAATAATCTCCGAAGATTTGAAGGGTGCGGCGTATCTCGTGATCGTTTGCAGTTTTTCTCCTCGTTGGAGTTTTGCAGTGATTCCCACGTTGTCTAAGAGCTTCAGCAGCTGTAAGCTTTATAGTAGTAACTATAAGCATTCTTGATGAATTATAATTGAGCTATAATATGCATTGATAAGTTGGAGGAAAGAAGCGTTAGCCTGATGTGTGGAGAGTGTCAAGAGAGTCACCTGATGAGTCCAAATTTCCAATCCCTAAATTTAACACGATGCATTGTAGAACGCAAAGACAGTGAATTAGTTTAGAAGAGCAGAGAACAAACTGCAATTCAGTTAAAACATCGCAATATATTTGCTATTTGACAATTATTTGCTGTATAGCTATTTGTTTTGTTACACATCTAACAGAGCGAGTGAAATTGGAATAGACAAATAAGCAACTTCATAGAAGCAAAGCTAAAGGACTTTATTTATCAAGCAGAGATGTCAAAGGAGACCATGAACAAGCACCAAATCTATCACATATTACGATACAGTGTGTCCCTTTAACGAAGGGATGTACTTCCAAGAAACCAAGGATGGGGAGTGGGTTGCATGTAGAAAATGTTACATTTGGTTCCATGAAAACTCTATTACAAAAGAAGCAAAAGATTCAATTTTTACCCTGTGATATTTGGCTACAATAATTAGAGTGGGTTAAAGCTAAAATCTACTTCTCCAGATTTCGTGTTTTAAACTTACAATGAATCAGATTTTTTTTTGATTTTTTTTATTTCCAGCCTTTTCTTTAGACAAGCGATACTCGTATTTTATGCATAATTACAATACCTGTTCATAGTTTTCCACTTTGTCATAAGCAGATTTATTGATTGTTTTTATTTTTAATGTTTCAGCCATTGTTGCTATTTATGTGTCAGCAGGCAGCTGTTTTGGAAAATACATTATTTCTCGTGTTGTATGGATGAAATTATTGTTGAGTCACAACATTTGTACTTTAACGTTTGTAAAAGTTAATGCAGTATTCACATTCGTATGAGAATTACAATAGATTTTATGAACATCCAAAAAAGAAGTGGGAGAAATGTGGATACTTTCCTTAGGTTTGGAAATTTTAGAGAAATATAAACCAAAAAAGGTCGAGAGCCGTAGCAAAAATTGCACTTGTCTGTTAGGCCATGTTCTGAGAACCGATTAGGGCTGTCACAAGAGTCATGGAAAAGTCAGGGTATTCTGGTCTTTGGAGGACAAAACCTGTGGGAACCCGGATAGTTAATTTATGAACTTTATGTTCATTTGCATCTCTCAATCGCTAAAAGCAGTGATAGTCTAGAATAGATTCATTAATATGTACTTCTGCACTTCTCAACACTACGGAAATTAGAGTTTTGCTAGCGAGAATAAGCATGGCAGGAAGGTGTAATCTATTCATGACAATGCGTTATTCGGAGTGATGAGCAAGAGTCTTGCTTTACACAGAAGAATACCCTTGAAAATCTGCCTGATTGAATTATTCTTAACGTTCTAAACTAGCTGGTAATCTTCTTAGGACGGGACCTACAGTTTAACGTGGGCTCCGAACCACTTGTGTCTCCACCGGGAATCGAAACCGGGATCCTTTGATTACAAGGCAGCGAGCGTTATCACTTACCCAGGTGGGACACTCAAAATCTGCCTAGCATATACATTCAAGCGATATATAGAGGTATAGCTTTCTTATTGAAAATTGTCCTGTATTACATATTAAGCGTTAACGTGGCATATATTGGACAGAAGGAAGAGTACCAACTGTATTTAAGACTGTTTATTACCTAGCCTACATATTATATTTCAAAATTCGTACCCTGAGAATATCAAAAGTGTTGCCTTTTTTTTTTTTTTCAATAGCAAAGGGAACACTGTAACTAAATAATTATTCATTGCATAGAGAAGGAAAGAGTTTACAATCTTTAAGGTAATATTGCAGTAAACCATACAGTATCGAATCTCGAAAACTTTTTTATTTTATTTTATAGCGAGCGTGAAGTTGAACACTGAAATTTGTACTATCATATTCTCGTACCGAGGACAAGTTAAATCTTAGACCCCAAATTATGATAATATCATCAAAAGTTTTGTCAATGATATTCCAGTAAGTAAACACTAACAAGTTCATTGACAAGAGAAGATGAAAACGGGGGTTCTCTGCCATATTTGGATATTTTAGTAGAAAAGGAAGAAGGAAGATTCAATACAAGGGTTTACAGGAAACCAACAGCAGGTGATGAGTATATTCATAAAAACTCGGGACACCCAGCACAGATGAAGCAAAACGTGTGGGAAAACATGTTCTTAAGGGCCATGAAACTTTGCAACGGCGAAGAAGCATTAAAGACGGAGGTAAGGCAGATAATTGACACGGGCGAGAAGAATGGATACACAAAGGCGGAAATGATTGTATTGTGGAAAAAAGTTAGATCAGAAACCAAATTCAAAATAAATTTGCAACCAACGACTGAACAAAAACCTACGGAGGTTAGAATAGGGATACCAGGCTTCAGAGGTACATCCAAAAAACTACAAAGGCTATTTAAAAGGTTCGGGGTACAAGGGATTTTGAAAACAAGCATGAAATTACACAATATTTTCAATGAACACAAAAGGGTAATAGAAAAGGAAGAAACAGACGGCATATACGAAATTGAATGCTCTTGTCAGAAATCTTATATTGGTCAGACTAAAAGAAAAATCAAAACAAGGGTAAAAGAACACCAAAGATACATAGCAAAACAAACGGATAGCTCAGAATTGTCACAACATGTAATAGAGGAAGGGCATCATATCGTGGGATACAAAAAAGTCAAAACAGTGAGAACACAGAAAGAACGAGACATTTGGGAAGCAGCTTTCATCATTAAAAGGGGAGACAAATTAATAAACAAGAGATCTGGAAACTTAAGGGAACAATGGGGAAAATTGTTACGAAGGGAACGGGTAATTAGAAATCAGTAACTGGCAACACTGTTAAACCACTGTATTGTATATAAATGTATATGTTTAGTCATTGTAGATAGTGCAGATCACAGCTGAGGAAGCTCCAGCGAGTGGGGCGAAATATTCTGGAAAATAAATATTTTTCTATTAACGGTGTTTTTTATTAAAGTATTGAGAAAACTAACAAGTACTTTATCCTCCCCTGGAAAGATAACCTAATTCACACACGGGTGTGCAGTGTCCCAATATCGGTCTGCCTTTTTTAGTAGTTACATATAGGCTGTTAGGCAAAGGCAACGCTGGTAGATCTAAACAGTTATAGGACATCTTGAGTAGATAAGTCGATGATGGTTCAAATGAAAGTTGTGTACGTCAATCAGAAACGAAACGTCATGTTTGAATCGAATTCATATATCGATCACATGTATGAGTTTGAGAGAAACTGAATGAGGAATTCAGAATTTTGTAGGTAAACTGGAAATGTCTCACTAGCGAGTATTCAGTGGCGGAAACCAGAGAGGTGGCTCGGGTAGCGCTCCCCTCAAGAAAGAAAAAAAAAGCACTATTTCAACGATTTACTTCGGAGAAAGCTTCAGTTGTTGGCGGATAAAACTGATCTGTCTAGAAATACCAACTTTTGGGGATACCAGCCAGATATTTTCCATGAGAAAACTTAGCAGTAAGCAGGGAAATTTAAAAATTAATCTAGCAGGAAAATATCTAAAGGGTTCCTGGTCTATTTTCCACGCCTGTGCTCCTCTTCACGAAAATCCTAGATCCGCCCCCTGCAAGCTCTACGATTTGTCGGCTCCATCACAAAGTGTCATATCTCATTTTTTCAAGCTTTTCAGGAGAGCAATTTAAAGAAAAGTATCTCCATATACTTGTTAATGTTGTTGTAATTATTTTTGTTAACTTTTGAACGGCTTATCATTTAGATACGTTGATGTGAGACGAGAAAATATACACAAAATGCCATATTCTGGCGGTCCTAACTTAAAGCTGCCAAATTTTGAGATACGACTCTTTGTGATGGGACCGACGAAATATAGTACTACGATTTTTCCTGTTTTCCAATTCCTACTAGAAGAGTGGAATTCATTACTCGGCAACTACTGTGTTGATGGTGTGAGTCAGTTATTAGACAGCACAATTAGTTACTGCAAGAAGCTTGGTGGACTGATGTGGAAATAATGAATGAATGCATGTTTGAAATACCAGCTTTTGTCACAGCTATAGACACAAGGGACAGGATTTCGTTTCGTACTTAAGACTTAACGACTGGAAAGAGCTTAACATTCTTTCAGTATAATACAAGTGTAGAACTGAACGTGCGTTTGAAATTGCTTACAAAAAAGAACGAGTGCTTATCTTAGTAAAAACGTCTGTAGCTGATAAGCTTCAAGAATGTTTGTATAGAAAGGCTTTCACTACTGAAGTCGAGTTGATTAGCATTTGATAAAGCAGGCGACAGAATCAGAGGTTAAATGAATAATGAAATTGTTCATCGGGGAATGGTGACCAACTAGACTCGTTGACTCTGCATCCCATATGGTAGTTTAGAGGGTGTTACGTGGTCACTATAACGAACCCCCAATCGCTACTTTATGTGGCTTTTGAGATCATAGTTCGCTACTACGTAAGGATCTGTCCTGTTGACATCACGAGGCTGAGTACGGGGTTCAACCCGAAACCACTTGCACAAAAATCAAGAGCGTATCGGCAGAGCAGCACCTCCATTGTAATGGGCAATATTTCATTGAATAAAGCATTTTCGCGAAGGTCTCATGAGTACGAGGCGGCGATGCAGAGACGGTCGTCCTCTGCGTAAGCTGGTCATCCTGATATGTTTTCATCAGTCCTACATCGAAGTGGTTTACCTGTCAGGCTTAATCGATAGATGCCTGCACAGCATATAAATATAACTTAATAATGATTTCTATGGCTCTCTAAAGTGCGCAAGAATTCAGCACCACGTGCTGTTTGAGTTACGGCAATATGAATGTTAGTGATAGTATGAAATTAATGTGTGAATAATAATAATAATAAATCACTGACGAATTGGAAACATCCGTACCCAATAACAGACTTGTAATAAACAGCAATTTTATTACTGAAAGAACATTACGGGGCCTACAGTGCTCCTATAGTGGTATTATCAACTTGATAACTTTTTACATTGTAGCCTGTATGTTGTATAAAAGGAGAAACTGATGCTAGTTTGGTAATAGTCCAAATCAAATCAATACTAATTAGCAGTGAATACAAAAGTAATTAATTCAATTTATCACACGATTTGGATAGACACTGCTTACTTCGTCTATCCCGAGAACTCGCCACTGAATGGCATAAAGTTGTTAACACGCATACAGCCATAACCTTTTTTGTTGGCAGACTTCTGTACTGCCGTAGTTGTAAGGAGGAATGTCAGGATATTTCGTCCTAAAATATAATTGTCGCAGATTCTTTCATCACTCGCTGTCACACTCAACTAGAAAGATACAGCAATTTAACCAACTCTGGTTAGAAATTAATTTCAAATGCCAACGCTGATTCAAAGGTTCACCTACATTTAATTGAATCTCAGAATTATTGTCGCTAAAATGCTTATTTTCTTTGCCGAATTTACGATGTGAATGTCACGATGAAGAATGTGTATTTCATTCATTTCTGGCTGTCTGAGGAAGGAACTACCTGCAACTTACTTAATATACGTTTTGTTGGGATGAAGAAGCTATTCATTTTTCTAATTGATAAACCATTCAACCTTTGTTACAATGTCATTGTGAGTGTATTTTCTATTAATGAATTAAAGATCCAAGACCAGTTTTGATAAATTACAATCACGATTTTCGTCAATTCAACTTTAGATTTCCGGCCATTATCTCTATTTGTTTGCCAATGCTATTAGAGGAGTGATCGGGAAAATAAGGGCCAGGACTTGTTGGCTACCATCCCGGTATTCGCCTTGCGAAATAGAGAGATACCCTAAAAGATACTTGGAATTGCCAGTGTATTCAGGACTCGACTCGGCGCCACTTACACAATGCATAAAAGAAACAGGGGACAGGGTCACGGAATTTCTCTGGTACACCCATGGAGAAAAATTCTGACGAATGTTTATAATTGACTTCCTTCATTTATTCTGGACAGGGGTATTTCTGTAACTCAGCTGGAATCATTAATCCTTATTTTGATTTTCGTTTCTCGATTCCGTGCACCTGAGCAACATCTGTGAATTTGGGAAATATAATATAAAGACATACGTCAAAACTTTTGTCCATAGCTGTACCTAAATTTCGAGATCACTGCACCACAACTTCAATCACATCTCACTCGATTATCATGCCGTCAGATATACTATGACTTGTTTCAATATTGAAATACAGTAATGTGTAATTTATTTAAATTGCCTGTACACATCTGTCTGTGTTCCAAGTCCATCCCAAACTGAGAAATGACGTTCTTCGTCAAGCACAGCTTCTGGGAAAAGGCATGTGAAAGGTACCATTCGGGCGTGCACCTTGTATTAATGAGGGTAATCTTTGGGAAACTTCAGTCAGGATTGTTGGCATGAAGCAGAATTCTTTTACTGCTTCTCCAGTTACCTTCGTCACCAAACCACGAGGACTGGTTGAAGTATAAAACAAACAAAAGAGCTTACGTGCACCAATTAGCCTTGCAAGTAGTTAGTGAGTGCTAAATGAAACATGGTAAAAGGGCACTTGGTACATGTAAAGCGTTTAGTGGCTTGTGAAATAATTGCACAGCAGGAAAATAGCGTCATTCCAAGCAGTGACTAACAACGGTCTATTTTTGTTCGGCGTCTTGAGATGTAAATAACTTGGATGTTACTGTAACGAGGTTGCTAATCATTCGTTCATTCATGTGCTCGAGGAAGTAACGAATGGACCATTATGCGATCTCAGACAAGTTAAAAATAGACCTGCGAAAATATGAGGCTGCACCACCCACCGGTTCGAAGCACACGCAGTGCACATCATGCAGGAAAGTATCAGCTTGTGCCAAAAACAAGAAACAGTATTTTAAAAGCAGATCTGCTCCAATAGTTTGTCAGTACATTGTTTTAAGGATATTGAAAGTGCTACAAGAGTTTCGTATGGGGTAGATAAAAAAAAAATGTACTTTTCACTTCATAAATACTCTGATTGATATCGCCTGCCCTCTTCAAATTATTGAAAGGTTTCATACACAATTGAATTTGTGACGTACTTTTGAAGGATCTCCTAAATCGATTGACTGATGCTCTCATTAAAAAAAAAAGTAGGGTGTTTAGGCATCTCAAGCCGGGATGAGATGGGGGGGAGATGATATTAGAAGGAGTCGTGCACGGCTTAATTTGAAGGTACCATCCCGGCATTTGTTTGGTGACTGAGGGAAAAGAAAACCTCAGTCAGAATGGTCAGCCGCTGGGATCGAACCCAGGACCCTCCTGAATGCGAAGCAACGCTCTACTACTGAGTTACGACCGCTCGGTAACAGTCTTGATGTATGAGAGAGAACGTCCTACGAGAAGCACATCTTTCGGAGAAAGGGATTTCTAGGGTGGTTCTAATGGTATTATGCACTTGGAATTATCTCTGTATTTGCTTGGTGGAAGTTAACAATACTCTGGAAAACTTCAGCAATCCCACCGAGGCTTGAACCTAGGCGAACAGATTGCGGAGGCAAGATTATCTGAATATTATTCGTATAATTATCAGAATTATATATTTAGTTGTAACCGAATACATAATTGAATAACAAATATCCGTTCAGATTGAATAAAATGCTGGATATTAAATAGTAGGAAATCGTTCGGGTAGTTTAATGTATTTGAATAATAGTGAATGTTTGAATTTTTTTTTCTGCTATGAGATACGAAATTATCCGAACTATTGATAAAGAGAAAGAGAAAAATGGAGTGACGTGAGTAAATTAGTGAAGTAAGTTGTGCTAAACGGCAGTGAGAAGCTATTGAGAAGCAGCAATAGCTGCTTATTTGTGTGATGAGTCAGTTGCTGTGCCCCTGAAGACCTTTTTTCTGTGACGAAACAAGGAATTACATAACAGTAAACGCTGAATCCGTTGTGACTCGACGTAATTTTCAGTGAAGATTAGAAACTACTAGTTTTAGATGATTGATTTGTACATTTTGTTCAGAGGACTTCTTCTAGCTGTGATGTTCCTTAGTGGTGCACAGTGCAGCTGATTCAAAAAATGTTTGAAAAAAAAAAAAAAAAAAACAACAAAGAACTAGTTAGGGATTTTTTTTTTTTTTCATGTTTTTCAGTACGTCTGTAATGGTCAGAAGTTACGTATGAAAGTGTTTATTTCCTTTTACCTGTCCCAGAATAGGAGTCGCAAAGCTACCTTTGTTCGATTGGCATCGATTATGTTCCTGGGGCAGTAAACGACGCATGTGTTGAAAGTTGTCAAATAAAATTGAATCAACGTCTGAAAGTATGTGGAATATAAAAATAATAATTTATCAAATATAAATTATTAGTGAAACAATAATTTATTGATTTTTATTAATTGAAATATTTAAAATACGATATGTTAATTTGAAAAAGTAATGTTGCTTCGCTGTCAGACTTACTTTAAGTAATAGTCAAATGTATTTTCTTCAATATAAAACAAAATAATTCTGCCCGAAGTTGCCCTCCTGTTTTTTTGTTCAATTTTTTGACAAGCACATACAATAAGCCCCGTGGTCACTGAATGACTGGCTCTTTCATCATAATTTTCAGGCCAAACTACTGGAGCTAGAAATACCAAATCTGGTATGAGGGTAGAAAAATCCCAAATTTTGAAAATCGCCATCTTGGATCCAAAATGGCCGCCCAAAAATCCATTGTTGTATAGAATACAGACTAAACCGTTGGGGCTACTGAAGCGAAATTTGGTACGACGGTACATCATCACTAGTAGAATAAAAAATATTACAAAATATACCAAAGACGCCATCTTGGATCAAAAATGGCGAACCCAAAAAACAATTTTCTACACCGTTTGAGCTAGGCATACGAAATTTGGCATAATGGTGTATCATGACGAGTAGTTTAGAAAAATATTAAAACATTTTGAAAAAGTTGCCATCTTTAATCCAAAATAACCGCCCAAAACCCATTTTACAAACCACTGAAGCTAGAGAAACGAAATTCGGTATGAAGGTGTATGATTAAGAGTAGGTTACAACAAATTGAGGCAAACCTCCTCTATAGGGGTGCAGCTCCCACGGGGGCCTATGGGGGCAGCACATATATATATACGTATATATATGCTTGTCAACTGAAGTTGTTAGTTTGCTATTGGCTCCAACTAAGTATGAGAATTAGTCAACAAGATGAACAAAACGATGTTTCAAGTTCAGAAGACAATGATGCATCTATAAATTTACGACCTAACTATGAAATAGATTTTTTTGTAATTACATGTTAATACAATAAATTGATATATGGTTATAATTAATGAAAAACTAATTTTTCACAAATTAATTTTAACATAATTCCGTTATTATATACCAAAGCATTTGCAAATATATGTATTAATTATTACTCAATTTTCATTTCATCCAATCAGGAATCATTTATAAAAAGAAAGAACGTAACATTTTATTTTTAAAAAAATATCATTTAAGTACTGGACGTTAAAATGTTGTTAAGGCGTTAAATTTTGAAACTCTGACTTCAGATACGTAATCAGCGACCCCCCCCCCCCCCCACAAAAAACAAACATGAAAATTATATGCATCTTGATTGTAACATGATATACAGGCTGTTTCACGAATAGGTGTTGTCAGTAAGGGATGAAGGGGACTCTGACTTCAGATTCGTAATCAACGCCCCCCCCCCCAAAAAAAAAAACAAGTACAGATTTTGAGATCATTTACTTGAGTTTTTTACTTTGGGCCAGCTTTTTTTTTTTGAATCGGCCGCACTGTGTGGTGGTGTCAGATGTAGTAAACCCTGATCGATTCTTTCGTTCACACAAACCAGTTGAAATCCCAGCTAGCGCAATTAAATATGTAGCCATTTTCAGAGTATTCCTTTTGTGATTACCAATGGAATAGAGAGCAAACAAACAAAAATTTCATCTTTTCTTATCTGACACTCCACCGTTTGCCTTAACACACCCTTGTTGTCATTAAGATAGTGGTCGTAGAAAATGATAAACACAATGTTAAAAAAATAGTATCTTTTCATACAGAAAATAATAGAACTGAACTGAAGTTGCTGTAATATTTCTGGTGAAGGCTGATACTAAATCTTTAATCATAATCGTAGATCCTCAGTCTCATTTCTTCAGCTATTGAATTTCAATTTTATAGTCTTTAGGCAACTTTGGCTCAGGTTAGATGGATGATGATGGACAGGCACGTATCCAGAAGTTGGTTTTGGGAGGTGTCCTAAGTGTGTGTGGGTACGAAATGTATATCAAATATACATAATTACGTCTAAAGTTATACTAATTATTCCTAAACCGCTGAATTTTGGGGGAGTCCGGGCTCCCCCCGGACCCTCCCCTAAATACGTCCTTGATGGGATATTGGGAAAATAAAGAAAGTGGGAGGAAACTGGAAGACTCCGAGAAAACCCATACACACGATGTTTGTCTACCACAAATCTCACATAACATAAGCTGGGATCGAACCTGGAGCCCCAAACATTAGAGGTGAGCGCTCTACCACTGAGCTTCCGCGACCCTTTTAAGCTATTACTATTTTCACAACAGTCATTATATGACGAACATGTATAAGTAGTAATTAAGTTTCCCGGATAGCAAATATACTAGCAGGAATATGAAATAAAATAATCCGTTCATTTATTCTAAGCATGAGTCTAAATTAGATAGGCGATTTTGAACAGCTGAGTCGTTGATGCGTAGGTTCATGTGTGGTATGTGGTTGGTATTTCTTTTGACGTAGGAGGGGAAATAAGACACAGAAACAAGTTCTGTGCTTAATATTACATAATCCTGTTGGTGTACATGCATGAAGTGCAAGCGATTTACTCTTCCATACATTGTGTAAGAAGTTACGGTTGGAATTGCAAACACAGAAGAATTAGCAAACACTCGAGCAAGAAGTTAATGGGTTAGTCGTTGTCGAAGGTTATGGTAAGAGACTTGTTTGCTGTTATTGACCTTCGTCAGAAATTCTGATTATGGCGAATCAGATGTAACAAGAGTTTCAGTTAACTCATCTAGTGACCGAATTTAGAGAAAATGTATGAGTTATAATTAATCCACTAAACAACATGTGCAGTCCTCTCTTATAGCATCTCTGCCGTACCTAACTGTAAAATTGGAACTTCTGCCGATTTGAATCTGAATCTTTTACCGCAGCTGATGTGCAAGCAAAGATGTTCTAATCGAGAATAAGCGATTTTTCGAAGAACATGAAGCCAAGCGTCACTGTTTAGTCCCGCCTAGTTAGCCCACTTACTCCAATCAAAAACCTTGTTTTCGGGTAACAAAGATGGCAACAAGCTCCCTAGGTGTTCGCTAACCAATCAGGTATGTCGCCTTGGTCGATGCTCTGTTGTGTTTGGCTTCATTCTTTCTCTACGCATGAGATAGCTACAAGCAAATCCTCCATTAGAACATCCGTATGTTACATTCCTCTATATCTCCCAAGAATTTTCATAATTATATTTCCAATTATAAATATAGATAAAACACTTATTTCGCTGTCTGTCAAAAACTTAATGTTCCTGTAATCCAAGGATGTTATCCTGACATCACCTCTGGTGTATCTCAAGGATCCTTATTAGGACCGTTGACCTTTATGCTCTTCTGTAATGAACGACATCCTTCAGATTTTAAGTTCTCAAATTGCCTCATGTACGCAGATTATTTAAAAATCTACAGTAGTATTAAAGAGTTTAAACAGTCTCCTAAAGTGATTATGTGAGAGAGAAGAGGATGGTGGTTATTGGTTCTAGTAGAGAGTTTGTGTGATTCACAAACATCAGGTTTAAAATTGTTATCTTCCATTTGCTTTTGAAATGCTGTTCAAAGGAGCAGGTTGTTGACAAAAACTCTGATGTTTGTGATAAGGATCCAAATATATAAACGTCAATTTTCACTGGAACGGAAGAATAACTTCCCGCTTTTGTGTTGGAAAGAAAATGCTCTGACTTATTTTCTGTAATATTGATTCAGAGCTCTTTTGAGTGATGACGCCATTTGAATCCCAGTTGTTGTTGTTTTTTAACCAAATGCTAGTCACTACATCAAAGGAGAATAATTTGCTAAACAAAGAATATTCATTTATTTTACTTTTTTGCTAGTCTGTAATATTCATTACCTTGAAAATACTCTAATAAACAAGACACTGCCAATTGCATGCGGTTATATTTTTAGAGATATGAGAATGATAGAAAGCTTTCTGAATCAAGGAAAAAAAAATGAGATAGCACACGAGATCAAAATGTAATCTGTCTCGCTACAAACCTTCGAATTGAAGGTCTTTTAAGTTGTCAATTGCACATTGGCTTTAGAGAAAATTTGTTTTATCAGTCATAGTATGAATGTTCTTCATAGTAGAAATTATCTTTACATTGGATCAACTTGGAAATTTGAAATAGAAAATGGAGTACCTTTTTTCTTCGTAACAGTCGTTGAATACGGAACAACTTTTAGATAAATATTTCGATATTTTTTTTTTTTTTTTTGCGATTTGACAGCGCGATGGGTAATTATTGTAGGATTATATAATTAACTTTTGTATTCCAACTATTTCATATGCACAGTATTTAAATTCTGCTTACATATTTTTTTAGTTAAATCCTTAGTATCAGTATTCATTAATTTAAGAGTTTTTTTTTACAGCGGGCGAATTTGCAGACGTGATATTGATCCTACAACAATTACCGAAGTTGCCAAATCGTAAAAAGAATGAAAACATATTTTCTATGAAGTTGACTCGAATTCAATGGACCCCGGTGGGTATTGAACCCGTGACCACGGTCAAAGAAAGCGAGCGCGCTAACCTCTCATCTACCCCGAGGTCGTATATCATTAGTTTTTCAAATAGCATGCATTATTGAATGTTATATATCCACTTCCGTTGCCCATCTTTTATTATTATTATTATCAAAAGCTTCGACAGATTCTTTTTGAAATGCACGAAATACAGTTAGTTAGTTCCGAAAGGTGGCTGGTCACTGGTTTTTACTAAAAATTTGAATTTCTTTGTTCCATGTTTTGTAGACGATGAAGAACGATGCTGTTACATTTTGACTCTCCATACCAGTGTTTCTCAACCATTTTCATCCCGCAATCCCCCCCTTTCACCATGCGTTCGAGCCGACGACCCCCTTCCCCTTTCACCATCCTTTCTAGCCGGCGACCCATTTTGCTTTGAATTTCAAAACATAAACAGTTTATTTCCTGTATTTATAATAAATGTCCTAATTATATTATCCAAAACTATTCAGCAAACTGCATTACTTGCAGTAATTATTAAAAACAGCAAGCAAAATAAAATACTTTCTTTGAAACTTATTAGTTTTAACATACAAAACCCTAGTTAAATTTATTTTTTCACTTTCCCTCGCGACAGTCTTTCACAAATCCCGCGCCCCCCAGGTTGAGAAACCCTGCTCCATACTGTCGTAGGTTTCTCATTGTTCCCTTTGTATCACCTTTTCATGATCTTCCGTCTGAATTAATGCTGTCAAAACTGGCTTTTGAAATCAAGTTAAAATTCATTTTCAAAAATATCATAAGATCTGGACCTTGAAAACGGTTGTTCAACTCGATTCGCTGCTTTCCAGACGGAAAACCCAAAATGCGCCAAACTTCGACAGCTCACCGTTAAAATTATGCCCCCCCATCCCCCCAACACACACACTACATTCTCAGTTCACTTTTTTATAGGGAGGGAGAGAGAGGTTTTTGAAGCCTGGGGAAGCTCATAAATATTTTAGTGTGCCAACTTCTACATAATGGTGAATTAAATCGAAGTGGTACGATTTCTAGGTTAATATTCTGTCATGGCTGCTAAATGTACATGTTGGGACCAGACAGTCTACGGCCGTGGTTTTTTGACGCTGTGGTCCGCGGAGAACCCTACTACATTTTTACTCCATCTTTTAACAGAAGCTCAAAGGATTGTTTTACTAATGCCAATAATGGAATATCTGTATTGGCAATACGTTTAGATTTTCTTTACGAGTTGATTTATTACGCCTGCTTTATATATCACTGTTTAATTTGCACCGATTTCAAATGAATACAGTGAGTTAAATTTTTATATTCTATTCTTTCCAATTATTTCGCTTGTTAGTGTGCATAAAGTGTATGATGTAGAATTATTAAACTCATAATTACACATGTCTTTGGTTAGATTCGAGATGGAGACATATTTAACGCAATTAGGAAAGGCAAACTGTATTTTATATCCCGTTCATAGGTTCAAACTTTCTGTTCAGTGGCTGTCATAATTTCAGCAAAAATAAATAATTTTCTAGGAGTATGTTGAACATTCACTAATGGCATGTAAATCACATTTTTTTTTATTTTAAGGGAACAAAAAATGGCACAGCACAACTACGGTGATCCTAGCAGAAGCTTTATTCATTCACAGGTTGTGTTGTAAAAGAAAAAAATCCTAATCCTACTGACAAATCTCCTTTTAGTTTTAACACGCTCTATTACTTTTAACTTGTTAAAATTATCAGGACACTAGCCTACAGTGAGAAGGGACGATCACTTTATTCTTGTACATTTCTTTTCTTCATGAAAATATTAAAAGATAATTTTCGAAATACAAGTCCGATTTGTGTTCCCCACATAACTTGTTCTAGTAATGAATCCCAAATGAATCTTTAGGACGTTAATAGGATAGTACAGAACAGTTTTGATATTTTTTTTTTGGTTTTAATTTTAAACTTGCTGTTTTTGAAAGGTCAAAATTAAAAATTCACCATAAAAATCGAGTTATTCACCATACTAGCTGATTTCCCGCTTGTTGGTGCGGGGTCCAGAGATTTTCCCCCTCTCACCCCCTGTGGCGTGTCGAATCGAAAAACAGCCAACTTGGAGGTAGTCAACCCGGCAAACTACATTGTGGTGTGGATTGTTCAGCCTGTAAGGATATATCTGACAATCATGATCTATTAACTAGTTTTAACGTGTCACCCCTCCCCTCTAGGGGTGTCTTACTCCCACCAGATTGTAAGTGATATGTGTACAAAGTTTGGTTAAAATCGCTCCAGGAGTTCCAGAGCTATGCTGGAACATAGACATATATCCATTTTTATATGTATAGATGAAAACCCTTTTCAGTAGCTTTAAATTGAGCCGAAGATAAGCTCTCTATGACAACGGGTTACAGAGATAGTCGTTTTTATATACGAGGATGTCAAAATGACTTTTCTATTTTCAATATTTCGGAAACTACCAAAAAAATCGTCACAGGTACAACTTGTATACCAAAAACCACTCAAATCTCGGAAAGGATGACGTAGATGTTTACCTTTTTTGACGTGGAATGACTTAGTCATTTTTTATTCGCCTATAGGATGCTGACCATTTTCTTAGTGCTCCCTACCCAAAAAAAATCGCCTATGGCTCAACATAGCGCTTTCCTTAAAAGTGCGTCATGTGATTGTGTATGTCTGTAAGTCGGCAAGTTTATATAATGTTTTAATATATTCATTTTTTAAATAAGAAAACTCTGTTCCAGACATGCGATAAAACTTTGTCCATAGCTGTACCCGTTCACACACAAAGTAATAACGACCTCGGGATGGCTAAGAGGTTACATCGCTCGCTTTCTCTGCGCATGGTCACGGGTTCAATTCCCGCCAGGGTCAATTGAACGGAGTGGTTCGGAGCCCACTTGACCAAAAACTGAAGACTCTTTAGAAGCTCACCAGCTCGTTTAGGACCTTAATTTCAATTCATACAAAGTAATAATGTAGAACTCCTTGTATACAACTCACATAACAGGAGTAATACACGTGGGCTGTATATGTATCAAGTACTTAACTCGTTACAGTTCGTTTATAGGTGTAATAATTCTGATGACTTTTCGTGGCACTTGTGTGCGTTTACACAAGAGTTGTAGGAAGTGAAGTTTTCTCTGTTGTTACTTTATTCTTTGTCTTTGTACGTCAAGACTTCGTAACTATCATTCTGTACCTTCGTGGTTCGCGAGAGTTCGTTTTCTTTCTGTTGTGGCACGCATACAAATGTTCGATTAGCATGTCTCATGCTCCGGAGTGCGTGATTCAGCCCTCCCGTAGAGACTGAAACGAAACACAAGTTGCATTAAGATCCTTCTAGATTACGTTCTAAATCATGCAAACCTTTTATTTAATATTGCATTTTATTTCGCAGTCTAGCTTGCTCACTAATAAACGTTATTTTAAAGGGAAATATGTGTTACGACGTGTCTGTCTGTATAAAATATCTATACCTCGGACGTAAACTGTACTATGCCAGTTTTTGCAAAATTATAGTTCAGTGCAGAGTACGCTCTTTATCCCCCCCCCCTCTCCTTCCTGACAATTGCCAATTCTTCCTCAACGAAAAATGAATTGTGCATACCTCCAGGAAGAGCGTGCTTAAATCTACAAAACTAGATAGAGCTCGAGTTTGTCAAGAAAAAGTCATTACTTCCTTCAAGGTACAGATATATACAGAATGTCGCGCCTGCAGAGTGTATTTCGTGGTAAATTCTACGGAAAATACCCTTTAGCGATTTTTCTCTGATTCATAGTTTGTAATTAAAGACAGAAAATTGACAAAATAGCAACTCTATATAGGATGTAATTCGTAATGTTCGGGTGGCGAAATGGTTACTAGTTATTTAACAGATAAGAATATGACGAAAGAATGGATGTGATATTCCATTTAAATCCATTGTAAATAATCTACATATGTATATAAAAATAGAAGGTAAATTACCCTTGGGTTCCCAGCAGTTTATGACGACGCGCTTGCACAAGGTGGCAGAAAGGACATCACTATCCTCAGAAAGGTTTTTGGTAGCAAGGCCGTGGTCGCCAAAAATATACCCACTCAGACTCCTACTAATTGGAACTAATAATTCGTTAAAAATTAACCTTTCCTATAGGAAGATTCCAGTATCAGTGAGTATTAAGAGAATATGGCGCCTTGGGTTCTGAGTTAATCGTTGCCTCCCGCAATCCAGTTGCATAGGGCCCCACTTGTAGCGGTTAGTTGTCGACTTATTGTGGATAATAAAAATGTAATTACACATTTCTAATTTCAAAGATACTGAATCGATTAAATCAGTTTTTTTTTTCCTTCGAGGATAAATTTTAATTCACATTATAACCATCATGCACCTGCAACGTTTGATTATTAAACTCTATTTCTGATCATCAGGTACTATGTTTATTTACCTCTACCACTATGTTGTAAGCCAATATGAAGTTTCAAATAGCAAGCTTTTAATATTTGTTTATCATGGTGCTGAAAGGAGGGTAATGATTTCTTGACAGTGATTAAATGACTTGTACGTTGTGTCTCATTAATATAGAAAATTTATAGTTTTTTTCTAATTACAAGTACAGGGGTCGGTGTCGGAGATATTATAAATTGTCTTGAGTCGAAACATTTTGTAGTTCAGCCAGCAGTACGGAGAGGAAGGAAATCGTTCGAAATGTCTCCCATTAGCTGTAGTATAGGAAAATAGATCTTTGTAATCCATTGCGCTGGGTTTCTAGATTGACCTAAATTGATTATCATTAAAATACAGCAAATTCTCCATTATTCTAATGAGACATAAGTGTTTGTTTTACTCAAGATAAAAGAATATATATATATATATATATATATACGCCTTCTTCATTGTTTTTTACTACTGGAATCAAGAACTGTTCTGCACTGCAACAGTATTTACGACACTTCCAATATTTACCAGCATTAGTTAATGATAGTTATATTGAGATAAGGGCTCCATAGTCTAGTGGTTAGAGCGTTGGACTCATATTCAATTCCCGGCTGGAGTCCCACTTTTCGGCGTCCACCCATCGTCCTGAGGAAAACTGGGGAGTTACATGAATAAAGACGTGACGGTCACTCGTTTTAGAAAGCGCCTGTTCGTGGCTAGGTGACGCGCAGTGCTGACCAAGCGCGGACAGACTGCGTTGGAGCAGGCTAAGGAACTAACGGTCTGTAACGCCGGTGGTTATTATTATCTTGAGATATCGCTGTACTGTTTGCAAGACCTGGACGGAACACAATTACAATAATTGAAGCACAATGCACATGATATTTTGTGGGGAAAAGCTTTTCAGAAAAAGAACATAATCTTGCCACAGATTTGAAAGACTATTATTAAGCTAAGCACATAGAAAAATAACACTTGTCACGTGTACTCAGCATTCTACTATCTAGTAAAAATCTCTATTAACAAAATATATTGAAATCATTTAGATTATCCCGCTAATTGTTTGAGCTAAGACCGTGAGGTTAACTGTCTGTGAAATTAGTTTGTTGCCTCAATAGTAATCAAATACTTCCTTTGTTACGTTCAATATTCCAATCAGGAACGTGCAGCATTATATTTTGGACATCATGTGTTTTATCCAGATCGGCATACTCTCGCCCACAAACTCTCAAGGGTGTAAACATGTTGTTCACCACCCTGGAAAACCTGGAATACTCAGGGAATGTTATAAATTTCGAAACCCAAGGAATACTCGGAGAAATCTATAATTTATGAGGGGAAACTCGGGGAAATTTATGAGGTGGACCTGTCCACAGTAGGTAAGTGCACTGCCTCGGCAAGGCGGAGATTGTGGGTTTGATTGCCACTGCGGACCGGATTTTTTTTCAGTGTGTTAAAAATCCTTTAAAGTCCGTTTTTCACTTGTAAAATACAAATAATGTACAAAAATCTTGGACTGGGTGGTGGTGGGGTTAAAAAAACGTAATCGCGTATTATTTACATGTTGCACTATGCTAGGAACTCAGGGAATTTGAAAAAAAAATTGAAAACCTGGAAAACTCAAGGAATTTCAAGTGACAAAATTAGTCGACACCATGTGTAAAATCAAAAGAAGAAATATTTGAGATAAGAAATCAAATTTCGATGTTTCAATCGGGTGGACTAGCTGTTCTCTAGTTTGCGTGGAAAAAGCATAAGCCGTTGCGTTACTTATGTGTGGATGTAAATGCTGGCAAATGTATATACCGCATTGGTGTTTGAGTGGTTATTCTTGTTCGAACCGTGCTTTTAAGTTTTAAAGGACCGGCTTACAGTTTTTGTTAAAGTGAATTCCGAACGTATTGGGTTTAATGCACCTATAACAGGTTTGAACCACAGCAAGCCTACTAACCAGTTGGACAACCGAGAGCCATTAAGTTGGACGAATTTACATTTTAAATTGCAGATCTTAATTTAGCAACAACACTGCCTCTTACTGCAAACAAATGTTTGTGGAAAAATGCACCGAACGGCCCTAGCTCAGTTGGTAAAGCGTTGGCTTCGCATTCGTGAGGTGTTGGGCTCAATACGATCAGCCTACAATCCTGACTGAAGTTTTTCTTAAGTCACGCCAGACAAATGTCGGGATGGTACGTACAACTTAGGCCCTGGTCTATTCCTTCGTCCATCTTTTTTCCTATCCTGTCTTGGCCTGAGTCATATATACCTAAAGGCCGTAAATAGATTCAAATTGGTGGGAAAATATCTTGTGCACTTAAGTTTATTTCCAGTTGTGTTCGATGTGGAGGTTGCTTTATAACGCTTAATATTTATTAATTCTGTTAAATTAGGCAAATGCTTTTTTTATTTTTATTTTGTTGAAGGTTTTTTTTTTTGTTCCAAGAGAAGTTATGATAAGAGCGTACTTTTTTTTTAATTTGGGAAAGCATGCTAAGAAAGCTGATTTAAGTGCGTATAATTCTTGCTGAGAATAATTAAATGCCTTCCTAGTTATAGTGAATTTGTAAATCCCTTTGAAGATGTAAAATTGATCGTTACTCATGCTTTCTTACTTTCTCTTCTTTTCAGAAAAGGAAAAAGTGTCAGCACAGGAAACGGTGCCGACAAAAGAAAAAAGGTTGATACAGGAAAAATCGGCATCTTTGGATGTAAGTATATGAGTGGGACTTGCTTTGTATCATCTGAGTAGCAAAATTCAAAGGACATCACATTAACATTTTATTACAATAGAAATTTGAATCATTGTTTAATGTTCCTTCACCGGAATGGAACTGGCTTACGTATACGCAATTATAATTACTTCTTTTCTTGGATTATTAAAATACGAAGGGATGTTCGTAGGCTAATATGAATTAAGTTGTTATAAGATACTATTTCAGTTTCAAAAACCCGTATCAGCGAGTAACAGATCGTAATAATCGTGAGTTCCTTTCCCTTTTTGTTATTCTCTTGCCTGAAAATATAGGATATAGTCATGTGCATTTTCATGTAGATGTAGGAAGATAGTGTAAGTGTAGGGAACGTTAAAGGAGAAACCAGTCAGTCTTACGGGAAAGTATTTCTAGGAATTTCATTAGTTGAGGAAACTAGTGATCATCAATAACATAGATAAGATCAGTATAACCATTAATGGCAGTGTGTCAGAGATAATTATTATCAGTGAGATTAACGTAGTTTTTGAATGTACTGTGGTGATTTCATGTAGTTTATATTTTTACGTCTGGACTACATTTAATAAAAGTGTCTGTTATCAGTGATTATTATTATTATTTTGTAATTAACAGCCCTTCTATCGATTTAAATATAGTTGTGGCATATACGAGGTGCAGAAATTTTTATGTTAGCACTACAATTGAGAGGTTTAGTCAGAGAACAGGGTAAACCACACACACAATAAATGCGTGATTACCATTTCCTCGCAGCCATCTGAAATTGTGTGCAATCTGACGTACCACTACTTGCTGTTGGATGAAGGTTGAAGACTATGGTTCATGCGATAACAAGCAGTTATACATTGGATTGTACACAGAAGTTATATGGCTGCGAGGAAATGGTAATCACGCATGTATTGTTTGTGTGTGGTTCATCCTCTTCTTTGAGTAAATCTGACTAAACCTTATATAAGAGATGTTTTCCTCAAAGTTTATTAACACTTGCAACTAATTAAAGAGATATTAAAAGTAATTTGTATTATTTTGAATTTCACAGAGGAAACAAGTTCAAAAGCATATGTAATTTAATTATGATGACGGAGAAGAATCTGCCCCATGACCCTCCTCTTTTCTATGTCTCCTGTGTCATAGACACACACTGGGAATCAGATGTATTTTCAAATGTAAACGCTAAGACTTACGAAGTTTTTTTTTTTTTTTTTTGCTCAGTTAAATGAATTTTTGTTACGAAGGCACAAAAGTGACACAAGAATATATGTGAAAATGTAGTCAGTGCCAAAAGTTTGTACCCAGTCGTAAATTTTCTTCTTCGATTAACTTTGAAGTGGATGAAGTGATTTGAGAAAGGTTTGATGTAAGTTAGAGAGAATATGATTTTCTGTAAGTTACAGAAAACTGTAATCAAATTGATCTATCCATTTCAAAAGTTATTCGAAGAAGAAATTTTAAGACTGGGTACTTTTTTTTTTTGTTCTGTACATTTTTTCTATTTATTTCATAAACGAGAGTAGTTTTCAAAAATGTTGAAACGGTAGAATAGATATACGAGGTGAAGTTGAAGAGATCAATGTTTCGCGTCATAAAAGTAAAATATCCATAATACAACGCGAAGCATACTAATTGATTTATAACACGATATGAGCTTGCTCTGTGACCAATGAAGGTTGGGATGGGCTCTTGAAATAAATGTTTCATGTCCTGAATTTGATTCAGATATCATTTCGTTTTATAGCGAAGAGGTCACATACAGCTGAGCTTAATTCTGTTAGTTTTTATTTCAAAATCACTTTTAAACCTTTATTGAAGGTGCTAGTAATTAAAGTTATATTTAGTTGACACTTCTGCTATAAAGAACCAAGTTATGTGGTTGTGATTTTGACTTTCCCATTTAAGTTATTTTTGATCAATTTATACATTTAAAAATAATCCGACAAACTCCAGGTAGATAGTTAGGCCTTCTATATAATTCGGTCATTATATTTAAAATAACCGTAGCGTAGAATTCTATTGTTTCGCTAGATTCATTATGGAGAAAAAGTAAGATGATATAACAGTATGGCCTTGTGTCCATCATGAATGAAGATAACACAGCTTCCTGACGAGGTTGATTATACTTTAATTAATAATCACAATAAGAAACTAAAGCGTTACAGTTTCGGAAGTGCAGTTCAGTTCAACTATACAGTCAGTCAGTCAGTCTTGCATAGTTCAGTCTGAAGAAGGTGGCGGTAGGCCTATACTTCCGAAACTGTAACGATTTTTTTTTTTTTTTTGTGATTATTAAGGTATAATCAGCCTTGTCAGAAAGTTTTTTTTTTCTTCAGAAAAGTAAGAGTTTGTAATTCATTTAGAGTTACAGAACTGCGTCAATTTTAAAGGTGTACTGAAAAGACTGGTTGAGATTTATGTTCTAAGCGAGAAATAATAATAATAATTATTAAGCAAGTATTTGAAATTATTTTGACCAAATCTTTTTTTTTTTTTTTTTTTTTTTTTTTTACGGTTGGTCTTATCAGTCCTTGTTAGTAAAAGGTTGTGAACAACAAAACATATTAACGAACTAATTAGTATTAACGTTAGTAACTTTTCACAACCTAAATATCACTGTTTTCATTTTCATTCACATTGTTTACATGTATTTGAGCCTGTTCGCAGCGAAGTGTAAAGTAACGCTACAATATCTGAACTTGTACACGTAAGGAATGCGCACAATATTACATTATGTGGTGTGTGGGTCAATTAAATAATACAAGTGACGCTAGTACAAAGAAAAAAAAATAAGGCAGAATATATTTTGAAGTAATCTCCTGTGTCTAGCCAGCACCAACTTTTTTTAAAATTATTTGTCGAACTAGGTCTGCCATCTGTTTAGGATTGTTCAATATATATATATATATATATATATATAATATAATTTAATTATCAGGGGCCGAAAAATTTAATACGGGGGGAAAACCTTTTTTTTTTTTTTTTAGCATTGTTCTTTTTTGTAGGTAATAGGTTGTTCTCCTTTTCTTCGTGTACTTCCGTCTTCTTTTATTTTTGGTCTTGATAAAGGTCCTAGATAGGACCAAAACCTCAACTATTACGTATTTAGTTTTTAATAGTGTTTCTTCGCAACTTCTTTGCTCATAATGTTAATTGATAAGTTGCTTAACTCTTTGGAATGTTTGTTTTAAATCATTCCCCTGTTTTATTTCCCCCTCCACGTTCATCGCTACTAACTAAAAAAAAAATTATTCTATCAGTGTGTAAAATCAGAAACTTTCATGTTGAATGATGTGTTCATTGTATCCGTACGTTTCTTCCTATCTCAATACATTATTAGTCAGAGTACTTAATACTAAGTACATAACGCCTTCGGAATTAAGTTGGTACACTGTGTATACTGTAAATGATTTTCCCCCTTTAACACGCCTTTCTGCCAATAGTTTTAAACAGAACTAAGTCAATACTAACAACATGTAATTGTAACTTAGCAGGTCAGTTTATTTAACCATACATATCGTTGATATGAATGTGCTTACTTGAATTCAGTTCCTTATTACTAGAAACTAGAACGATGCTGTAATTGTAAATAGTGGGTAAGCTGTGTAAAAGTATTCGAGTGTACTAACTGTTTCTTGTCTATTTCAGACTGAATCGGGCCAGGCCATGAATTCGTCAGGGCAAAGGCATACTGGAACAAGCATCACACGGAACAAATCCGAAAGGGAGAGGAAGATAGGACATCGGAGAGTTGGTGTAGGAGGAGAGATCACGTATAAAAAGGTATATATATATATATATATGTGTGTGTATTTTTTTCGAGTATCTACAAGTTTCGTTGCATTATATGGAAAATTCTGTTTACTAATCGATTGATATTCAACACACACAATTAAACTGAGAACCTACTTTGACTTTTGCGATGTTGATTACAGGTAATACAATTAACGTTCCTGGATATTCAGGGGTGATATAGGAATCTTATCCCTGGCCACACAACTCCGAAGAAAAGTTCAAAAATAGTCTTGACAGCCGCAAAGCTAAAGAACGAAAGTACAAATAAAGCATTGACTTCACATTCGGAAGGTCCTGGGTTTGGTATATCAGCAGCCGACCATGCTCCCTGAGGTTTTCCTTAATCACACCACGCAAATGCCGCCATCGCACCTTCAACTTAGGTTCTGTCCGGTACTGTTCATTACCCTTCCCCGGCCTGAGCCGTAGTGCCTAAAGGCCATAAATAAATTCATATTATTTCCAAGGTGTGATCATAGTATTCATACGTGATCGTGAGAGATCTTAAATAGGAGAAACAAGTAGATCGTACGAGAGTGGAGAAACAGCGGAAATTCACCCTAAATGTGAAAACAGAGCGTCAAAAGTAGCTGCTCATTTTTGGAACGATGCTCACTATATTGATTTCAGGATATTAAACAAGGAATTATGCATAGTAGAGGAATCAAAGAACGAACTAATTGGCGCAGCGTGAGTTTTAATCCTGCATCTCAGTTTCAGCCCTACATCTAAAGTGTATTTTTTTTTTTTTAAATCGTGGTTCAGTAAAACTTGTTGGTCACTATTGGTTCACCGAAAACAATTTACAGAAAATAAATAATTTGTTTAAAACTTACATTTTATGTTAGCAGCAAATAGAGATGCCAATAAGCTATTGTATAATTTAACGTACTTACATGGAGGTGGGAAAGATTTTTTTTTTCAGATGATGCAGATCGTTTCATCTCCGACAGTTTCGAAACCATCACGGGTTCTGTTTTTCCAAGAGTGCAAACCCAATAGTTATGAAGAAAGTTAAATAAAGAAGAAACGATAAAGGAGATAAGAAATGAAACGCGTTACTAAATATGCACTTTTGTCGCAGAATATTAAAAGTTTTTGCATAGTTGCCAAATGCACTGGTCTAAAATGTTATATCAGTGTTCACGGAAATAGTTACTAAAAAAAAGGGTGCCTTAGTTGGTAGAGCATTCGCCTTTGATACGTGAGGTCCCCGGTTCGATCCCGTATCGTATTATTATGAGCTTTGTGATTGACAGACACTATGTGTGTGGATTTTCTGGAAGTTCTCCAGTTTCTTCTGACTTTCTTCATTCCACCAATTCTCCCATCATTATCCATTCGGCGTGAGCCAAATTTGCCTAAAAGCCTTAAATAAAATTCAGATTCATAAAAGGGAGATTATAACACGGAAAAGTCACTAAATCAGAAGAGAAATGTTACTATTACGGAAGTATAAGGGAAACTCACAAGTAATGGACACTTGAAGTAAAATGTTGTAAAATAAGATTTTCTTAAGAGCGGGAATCATTTCACCTACGTGGGAAAATTGAATATAGTAAGTTTTGATGTTACAGAATTTATTCGCTCGTCATTGGTTTCATTTGATTTTTCTGACATGATGTTGAAGTTATTTATTTCTGTGGTCGTACCTACTCCTCCATGCATTCTGTTCAGTAAGTGATTAAGATGAGTGCTTTCGTTTTTTATTCATGGAATTACAATAACGAATACCTTTGTTGTTCTTCACTATTATGTATTACGAAATGTCTTTGTTTCAGGCATATAAATGGCTAACACAACTATAACTTAGACCTGTTATGCAAAGCAGTGGGTGTCCATTACCGGTGCGGGAAAGTAAGATTTTGTCCACTTTTGGACACTCACTATTCATTACTGGGTTGCAATCAAAATCCGTGATTGATTGAGTTATTGTTTACGTCCTAAGTGAGCTCCGAACCACTCCATTCAGTAGTCCTCAGCGGAAATGGAAGCCGTTGCAAAAAGAGAGTGCCCTAAACTCTCAACCACCCCGAGGGCGAAATCATAATTTTGTTAGTTGTTTTATTTCAACTTGAGAATTATTATTTACTCTTCATGACCGTAAGTTCGTCTGAAAATGTTTTGGTTTCATTTTTTTTTTTCAGTGATGCTAGTGATGCTAGGATGCCCATTAATTAAATTATTTGTTTTAGTAATGGACACTATTCATTACAACTTAGAATTTGCATATTTGTGGTCACCAGGAATCTACGGCTCAGACCGAGATTAAGATATGTGAAAGGAAGCGGGAAGGAGTCGGATGGGTCTAAGTTGAAGGTGCCATCAAGGCAATTGCATGGTATGACTGAGGAAAAACCTCAGTAAGGATGATCGACCGCTGGTTTCGAACCCAGGACCTCCAGAATAATCACTCAGTAGAATTATTATTTAAATTGTTTTGAGTTAAACAGTATGTCCATTACTGGGACATTCAGTTTTTTCCGTGTCCGTCTCTGGTGTAGTGCAATGAATCAGATAGTCTTACCCATTTTCCTAACCGAAATAATGTTTAATATCATGAGTTCGAAATAGAGCAAGATTCGAGAATTATTTCAGCGAAAACGGACTGATTTTATGTAGAAAGGTAGTGTAGATCTCATACAATGACGTTTGTAATAAATTCACAATCAAAAGTAAACAAAACTCGATGTCGATAATAAGGAAAGGAGACTGAGATAATCCTTATGACGTCAGTGATGATTCATCGTATAGGCTACTTGTAATGTACTACAGAGCAAAGGTACGTCCTTTTTACCGTAGTGATAATCCATGGTGGATGTGCATCATCAAACAAACATATAAAAGTGGTGACGTAATAAAAACCAAACATGCTTGGCGCGAATGATGATAAAAATATTATTATATTCTGTGGGTTCAGGGAATGCAGTTCCTTATCAGTTTGATTTTTTTTATTGCGTGACGACGATATATACAGGGAAACCTGGAAAACTCTGGGAATTTCAAGTCCGTAGGCACCATGTATATACCATTACTGTGATTAGAATCGCTACCTACGAGTTATCATTGGAAAAAGTCGTGCTGTATTTTCTTCAAAGATATTTCCGCATACACCAGCTCAATGTCGCGATGGTGCCTAGATGCCTCTTTCATTGCCTTCTAACAATACTAGACTTCCCAAAGTTCAACAATAGATTCCTCTGGAGCAAGTACTGCTAAGAATATAATCCACAGGCACTTTAACAAGAATTTGGAGATTGATTGTATTGTTGGAATTATTTTATATTACAATTCAAGACCAGGCAATAAAGGCATATGACAGGAGAAAACATACTTCGCTGTTGCTTTATGTTTTTCTTAAATGGACCTTTTTTTGTACCAATTTCTTAATTCATTTTGTTTCATAGGTGTGATAATTTAAAAATGCATTTTAGTGTTTAATGCAAATTGCTAACCACTGTATTCAACACTTTTTTAAAACATACAGCAGATGAATGCAAAAGCAATGAAGAAAGGTTTTATTACAGTACTGAATTTAATTTAATCGGCTTACAATAAACGTATATTTAAATGTAATTTTATCTCAAATTTTAAATGATCCAACGATTTAAATAGTTTCGGACCTAAATGTTGTATTAACCCAGTGTCAGCTGAACGTATATATTCTAATATCTAGATAAATTCAAAACCTGAAATAGTTCATGTGAGTTTATTTTAAAGTTGATTGTCACTCCTGTAGTGACTGTCTTTCGGCCTGATGGAGGTTACTGAGCGTCCATTTCCAGTAGTTTGGAGTCGCCGTGGCTCAAGCGGTAGCACGTCCGACTACGAATCGGGCGGTCCGGGTTCAAATCCCGGCCAGGACACTGGAGACTTTCCCATACCTAGCGCCTCAGTGTGTCCTTGGTTGGTATTCCTGAGCACCTTGGGAGATAAAGGCGGTCGAGCGTGGGACTAACCACCCCACCTCACTTCGTGCCGTAGTTTGAGAATATGTGGAGCGCTACCTCCACACCCTCTCTTCACGGCGCGTGCGTCTTGCACAGAGGATAGATTTACCATTTCCCTTGGTTTAGTGGTTACGTTTGCAAAATGTAGACCGGCAGCAGGGTCGAGTCCTGCTTCGGGCAAATCTGACAGATATTCTAGGATTCTCCTGTTTCTCCAGCCGAATTACAAGTTGCTACCTAGACGGAGACACTTCCCACTACTATTCCGATGCTTGTCTCAAAAGTGTTTTTATGAACCTCTCTTTTACTTGCATTCAGCATAGGCTGTAAATGTTGGTATAGTTCATAAGGGGTCATTCAAATATTATGTCAGCACATTTTTTAGTCATTTTAGTACACATCCCTCCTTAGTAAAATTAACCAGATGCCCTGTTCCTAATATATGGAAACCCAGCAAAAAAATAAGCAAAGCTTGAACCCCCTCCCCTAGGATGCTGACGTATTTTTTGCAACTATGTAAACGAACACGTAGCTATTCCATTAAAAGACAACCCTATAGTTACATGACAAGTTCAATTTCGTAAAATTATAAGAATACTAATTATTTTGGATGATTTTTCTTATGTCCATCCCTCAATAACAAGTGTGTTTCCATCATTGTAGACAAGCATGTTCCCGGACTCCTACGCTTGTAACTTTGCGAACAGAATTTGCATAACCTGCTTTCATTTAATTATTTACTTTCATGTCATCAATACATTGTAAATCGACTTTTCCTTATTTTGATATTCGTGTTTCATAATAACTACCACCTTTAATCAAATAATCAACTTAATGACTATTCAAGAGAAATGTCAACAACATCCCTAGTGCATACATAATCCATTAACAGAATTGGAAAATTAAATTAAATTTATCGTACACAACACTTAACGAGACAGGTTTCTAGAAAGAAGAGAAATTTATACTTCTTCTGAAGATTCGTTTATAATTCTTCAAAGATGAAGAAAGACTGCTGCGGATTCCACAGGCATACTTTTTTGCTCAGGATATATCTTTTTTCTTGTTAAGGGTGCTTCTCATTTCATTTCCTACTTTTTTTTCGTTCGTTTTTTCAAATCTCGATTAGAAGTAAACGCAAATTATCTTGCGTATCCCAGTTTAGTACTTCAGAAATGTATATAATTTGCATTGATATAGTTCCGAAGTTATTTCACGGTTCTATACAGACGATTTTTAGACTTCATGATGTTCCAAAGTGTTTTGAATACAGCCCTAAAGTTAGCAGTAATATTTTCTCAGTAAAAGTAGGACCTAATTTTGACATATCAGTCTGTAGTATGAGATGTGTGGTATACAGTGTCTTCCACATAAAAAACACACTCTCTCTTTCTTTCGCTCTCTCTGTCTGTCTGTCTAATAATAATCACCAGGTCCCGTGGTTCAGTAATTATTTTTACCAGACGAATGCCCCAATGGTACCTTTAATAAGGCCTCATTTCTTTTTCACGAAAGAGTACTAATTTCTCAGGCATGTGATGGGCCTAGTCATAGAGCTGATTATCAGTCAAAAATATAAATAATAATAATAAAAAAAAAATCATTCGGGTAGTCGAGGGAAATGCAACAGGTGGGACAACATATCTAAACTAAATAAACCAGAGGATGGTCAAGGTTTTCTATTCCCAACTGAACCTTATTTTCGTATACGGTAACGTGTGTAGCGATTATCGTCAAGATATATTTCAGTCGCCAGTTGTATGTTTTTCAGTTTTATTGCTCATGAATATATAACGACTGATTTCTCTTTTCAGATACAAACGTCACAGATTATGGGCTCCATCCAACTGGGTATCCAGCATGCAGTAGGTAGTCTTGCGTCAAAACCAGAAAGAGATCTTCTCATGCAGGACTTTATGACGGTAGAAACAACCAATTTTCCCTCAGAAGGGTCCAATCACACACCTGCTCATCACTACTCCGATTTCAAATTCAAGACATACGCTCCTATTGCATTCCGATATTTTAGGGACCTCTTTGGAATTCAGCCAGATGATTTTTTGGTAAGTTCTGTTTCATATTATAAGGAATATTTAGAATTAAAAAAAATAATATTCTGTACACTGAAAAACGTAATTTTCGGGGAAAATAAACAACATATTTTTGATGTACTAATATTTTATTAGTACACCTTACAAAGTTCTCATATGTTAATCCGTAAATTGGATATAATTGTATTAGTATTGATCAGTCTGTGCAGTATACTGCCCCAAAAGTTAAGATTTAATTATTTCTTTTTTATTTGTGCGCTGTCAGGGTGCCTATAAATTTGAAATCATCCATCGCACTAGAGAACATATAGGCAAGGAATTTAGAGATACTTGTCAAGAACATTACTCATAAATTCTTTGTCGGAAAAAGGAATTTAAATAATTTTTAGAAAACATTTCTTCTTAATGTACTTCTGACACAGTACAAATAATTATTTTATATGTAAAGTCAATAAAACGTCTCGAAATTTATTTGAAAATCACACCGTTCCACCGAGTATGTGATGACTTTTGGGACATTTTTTTTATTATGAGAAGCAATGTAGTTTCTTCGTTGAGGAAAATGTTGAACAATACCACATATAACTTTCGTTATGTTGATTGAGAAATTGTTTATAATTATCGTTAGTTTCGACTTCCGAGAAAATGAACAGAAATTGTGCTGAATACTGACAATCTCTGAGAACCAGGCAGAGTGAGGAGTGAGTGCCTAAGTTTTTAATTAGTGGAAGTTTTCATGATTATAAATATCCGTCAGGTCTGCAGTTATTAGAATGTGGTACTTGTGCAACAGAAATATTCAAAAACTAGTTTTATATTTGAAGGCTGCAATCTGATCATCAAAACGAAAAGAAAAAGCAGTACATTTGCTAATTTACTCACACGAAGCAGCAGACAAAGATAATTAGTATGGCAGACCTCCACTGGCATGCAGGGTATTTCACTCTTGGTGAAGTACTTGTAGCCTTCTGTAATTCACCTGTTGCTATTCGATTTTTCGTGTTCAGAAAAAAAGTATTTTCCATGCGTGTTGTTTCTTGTACCTAGGCTAGGATCCAATACTCCTTAACCGAGCGGCCGTAGCTCAGTTCGTCTAGCGTTGGCTTAATCGAAAGTACCTGAGAATGATCCCAGCGGCCGCCCATCCTAACTGAAGTTTTTCCAAGATTTTCTCTTCAGTCACACCAGGCCACAGTGGTCCAGAACCAATGTCGGCAGAAAGAACCGAGACAAGTCTAGTATCAAACAGAAAGGTCTTATCTATTGAGAAAGATACGGAACGGTGAGAAAATCAGGCCCTTTAGTCTGTGACCTCCCACGCAAATTTGCATTGGAGTGAAGCTGCTAAAATTCTATTTTGTGAAGGGATTGCCTGTCGAAAGTAGACCATTATAGTAGAAAGAAGTGCAATATCATACTGCAAAAAAGCAATGTCTTGAAGGCTTCCTAGTAGCTTACAGTGTTCACATAATTAATTAAAAATGGTCTGTGAAGTTGGTTGCGTGTGCAGTAGCATGTAATGCCAGTAGGTGATAAACGAAAAGTTTATTGTAAGTGTGTTTAACTTTCTCGTAAAGTCATAAGTCGCCTAAGGTTTTGTTTTCAGAACATAGATGAACACTTCTTTTAGTAGAAACCAGAAGCAATTTTTGCTCATTGTTGCTATTCTTTGTCGTTCGGGAGTGGGTTCGATTCCCACTGCTGACCGGATTTTTAAAATAAAATCCCCTGTTTTAAAGAAATTATCTTTTTTTCAGTTATGAAATACCAGTAATGTACAAGATGCTTGGACTGGGTAATGGGGGATTAAAAATAAATGTCATTGCGTATTATTTACATGTTCCACTGTACTAAGAACTCAGGGAATTACAAGAAAAAAAAATTATGAAAAACCTGGAAAGCTCCGGGAATTTCAAGCCATAAAATTAGTAGACATGTTAAATCGAGAGGTTCAATGTCAAAGAAATCACACCAGTAATCATATAATTACTCATAGTTTCTGTCGGTCCAAAATGCAATAGAACTCGTAGGTTTAGTGGTCTGAAAAATGAAGAGCTCTTTTCAGAGCAATGAAATAGACTTCATAGTTCCTGTGTTTTCTAATAAATATACTTCATGGTTTCTTTGTTTTCTAATTGAAATATACTTCATTGTTTCTTTGTTTTCTAAGTGAAATATACTTTATTTTTTCTTTGTTTTCTAAGTGAAGTATACTTGATTGTTTGTTTGTTTTCTAAGTGAAATATACTTGATGGTTTCTGTTTTCTAAGTGAAATATATTTCATAGTTTCTGTTTTCTAAGTGAAATATATTTCATATTTTCTGTCTGTTCAAAATGAAATAGGCCTCATAGTTTCAGAATAAAATAAAGATAAGAAAAGTTTTACATTGCATACTATTTACGTAGTGGTAAAATGTAAAGTCTTCCAATCTCTGCTGATAAATAACATTTTCTTTTAGTCTTTAATATTAACGTGTTTTTATTTAACCTGTAACTTATCTTGTAAGCTTAAATGGTTTTCAGATTTGATTTTTCTCCTGTTTACTAATGTTAACTAAATTCCCTTTCAGATATCAATGTGTAGTGCGTCACTACGAGAATTATCAAATCCAGGAGCTAGTGGTAGCATATTTTATCTCACAGATGATGATGAATTTATTATTAAAACTGTGCAACATAAAGAAGGAGAATTTCTTCAAAAGTTGTTGCCAGGTTATTATATGGTAAGAATGTCTTCCTTTTTCTTTTATATGTCTTTCGAATAGCTGCTTGAAAGTTGTAGCTACCTGCATTCATATAGGCGAAGAGATAACAATTAGGGCTCGAAATTGGACCGGAAATTTATCAAGTATTGCCTGTAAAGTGGCATTTCGAAAGCATGAAAAGGATCCAAATATTTGAAGGGGGAAAGGTATTTTTCAGCTTGTGGTAATCTAAATAATGATAGCTGTGTGATATTTCCATAGTCGGAATGAACTTTAGGCTTGCTGAAAAACATGGTAATTATTAAACTCAAAACTATGCAGTGTTGTGGACAAAACACTCAATTTTCTTCCGACTTGTAAATTTTAATTAGGTAAAATTTTACAGAATAGCTAATATAACGGATTATGAAACTCTACCCAGTTTATCTAATGCTACAATCGTTTGGGTGGTACGAAACATAACAAAGGTCACGGTTGGCTAAGTGGTAGAGCGCTCTCCTCTGGTATGTGGGGGTCCTCGGCTCGTACTATGTGGGCTTTGTGGTGGACAAACACCATGTATGCCTGTTTCTTCGGGTTCTCCAGTTTCTTCCCACTTTCTTCATGCCATCAATTCTCCCATCATCCGCCATACTCCATCCTCCAAAAAGTCATACCCGGTGTCGGGAGTTCACTGAAAACCTGCAGTACGTGTGTTCATTTATTCAGCAGTTTCTTAACTCCAACATTGTAACGCTTATTTGAGGTCACACAACCCACTGGCTATTTGGGGGGGGGGGGGGAACTCCATCCAATATGGCGGCCACGTTGATGCTGTACCCCCCAAATGTAGTCCATCTCCACCATTCCACATTTGTGTACTACGATGCTTTAGTTCCTGATCGGTTTGTGAGAAACAAGGCTGTACTAGGGGTCCATTCGTATATCAAGCGGCAATTTTTCGGTGAAGATAACTCAGAACCCGTAAGAGGTAGGTCAAATCCGACATCTGGAATGACTTTCTGGGAACATTCTTGTGTTGATCGATATGTTACACGATGCACTTGCTATATGAAAAAAATGTTCTCCAATATGACGGATTTCAAGATGGCAGCCACCCTTTACAAATCCGTACCGGTTATCACAAAACAGTGGGTGATGGCGGAAAACGTGGTCATTTTTTTTTTAACTCAGCGCCCCAAAAAAACAATAGATTTCCTACTTATTTTCAAAAAAAGTTTTTGTGACCCTTAATTTTGTTGACCAGTGTTATCATACCTTACATGCTTAAAATTCAATAATATATTCTTGAGTGTTTCCTTGAGTTAACTGTCGTGACCTCTCGCGTATTGACATTCTACAAATAAATAAAGGAAAGGATTTTTTTTTTTTTTTTTTTTT